>JACXGK010008945.1:0-20820 GCA_016801125.1 Novumbra hubbsi | reverse complement strand
CTCACTCTCCCTCAACTCCAGTCTCTCTCTCTTTCTTCATCTCTCTCACTCTCCCTCAACTCCAGTCTCTCTCTTTCTTCATCTCACTCTCTCTCCCTCAACTCCAGTCTCTCTCTGTTTCCGTCTGCATCTCTCACTCAGTGGTGTCCTCTCCGGAGCCTGGGGAGGTGTATTTCTGTCCCCTGCCGTGTCTTGTAACCTACTTCCCTGAAATCCAAATGAGATTTAAGTATGTGTCAGATTGCCCGCACGGCGCCACAGGGATACTGCTCACCACGGGCTCTGTCCGCGGGCAAGGCCGCACCGAGGGCCTGGCTGCCTGACCATAGAATCACATACCTCCGGAGCCCTAAATAGACTCCGCTTGTGACCGGAGAACATGCACAGCTTTTGAGGGAACGTGCATGAAACGGATAAATCAGAGATTACAGTATGTGCCGGCAAGGATGATTTTGTTATGCAGTGTTCCATTGGTAAAGCCAAGTGGCTGTTGGCCACATTACCATTACTACCACATTACCATTACTACCACATTACCATTACTACCGCATTACCATTACTACCGCATTCCCATCACCCAATACCCCTTATATCCTATGACTCTTGTGACCGTGTCTCTATCTGCTCCAGTCACCAATGTCCGCTTTGTGTTTCATCCGTGGAAGTGTGCATATCGACGATCATCCACCATGGAAAATGTAACTGAACATGTTAAATAGAGTCCCATAAACAAGTCCCAGGTTGTAGATGCCTCATCATTTTGCTTGCCAATCTTTGCAATTCACACTGACATGTAGATTCACCCCTGGTCCACACTTTCCACAAATCAAGGCATTACACAGAGAACACAGTGGGTAGTCTTTCAACTTTTATCACAATAAGGATGCATCTGCCTCATCCAGCAGCTCAGCAGTGTGCATTGTTCAACGGGAAAATTCTGTGCTTCATATTGGTAAAAAAAAGAAATCTGAACAAAAGGGGCATTTTATGTAATGTGTGTGTGTCTACGTGCAAGCATGTGTCTTCTGAATGATCCACAGTAAGCACACGGAATGATCCACAGTAAGCACACGGAATGATCCACAGTAAGCACACGGAATGATCCACAGTAAGCACACTGAATGATCCACAGTAAGCACACTGAATGATCCACAGTAAGCACACTGAATGATCCACAGTAAGCACACGGAATGATCCACAGTAAGCACACTGAATGATCCACAGTAAGCACACTGAATGATCCACAGTAAGCACACTGAATGATCCACAGTAAGCACATTTAACTCACGAAGCGCCAGCATCAGAAGTGTTCATGCAGAATAATTGATGGTTTCCACACATTCTTGAAAGGCGTTCAGTTTATTATTACGTTTATTACCTCACAGCCAATAAATCCATGACCCGATCCTGACCTTAACACTACATTCATTTCCCAGTGAATTTGAGTCTCATTGCTGAGGTTCCATTCATCATAGCATTATTGGCTTTTTAAATATTACAAGCTATTTTGATCAACATAATCATTAGACCCAACCAATGGCTTTTTTAGATTCATGTAAGCTATTTTACAACTCCAGACATTACATGCAGTTCTATAGAATGCAAATGGAAAATTATATTATGATTCATAAGATGTTTTTTTCCTGAGGAAACTGCAAACATTCCCACGACACTTGCTAAGATTGCCACTAAATTATAGATAATCTCTCGTGGACAAACCAGAAAAACATAAATGGTACCGTATATCTGCCAATATATAAGGGTTTACATGTGATAACGAGCAGCATTAATTCCATGTCTTGGACATATCCCCAATGCCGAAGTGGAGTCGAGATCTGCCCCCCCACCCTCTTTTAAGGTGGAGGGTGGAGATGATCTGTTTTGTATCCTTCTTCTTTCTGCATGGACTCGGGACTTACTCCGGCAACTGACCAATTAAGTAAGTATGTATAATATATCAGCACAACCGGAAAATGTTTTGAACAGTACCATCATACAATCAGCCTTATTGAATGGTAATTGTAATACGTTGTTCCAGTACTTTGTATCCTATGTGGTTTTTCGATCTGTTCAGGCTAATGGGTTGGCCAGTGTTTGTTCTGTTTGTGTGGCCTGTCCCGTCTTCTGTTATCGGCTGTCGCTCTGTGTGACGGATGAGCCCCGAGGTCTACTGTTTAGACTAGTGGACTTGTCGTGTGTGGTCTGTGTGCTTTGTCATCTGTAGTGCTTCTTCACTGCATGGTTGACAGGAGAGCCCAAACATGAGTCTTCCTCTGCACTTATTCGCTCTGAACTGTGGAAAGTTGTATTTATTACAACTGGAAGGACTGTATCTAGTGATTTGTGAAACCTGTGCAAAATTCTCCTTTAAGGTTGTATTTGTAAACAAGCAAAAGTCCCTTTTAGATACTGTTAACCTCTCCTTAGATGCCCTCCTGAGAGCGAATAACTTGACACACCGAGATATCTGATGCCATTAATAATATAACCAACACTGGTTTCCTTGGATCTTACCCCTGCTGTGGAGACAAGCATAATATCATAAAACCCCTAATTAGTTTCTCCAGAATCCTTCATCGACTTTATTGTCACCCGGGAGACTCTCCGAGTGGTCACTATCATTTGGTAGCCCAATTACCTGGACATCATACTTTGTCTTAAAAGGCCAAGACAGCATTGTAAATACCAGATGAATGGAAAACATGGCTGTCTGTCTTTGGATTTGATTGGAGCAGAAAGAATGGATCTCGTTAGCGTTCTGACAAGGGCCGACAGGACCATCGGTGTTTGACCACATTTCTATGAATAACCTTTAGGCGGTCCGCATGGTAGACAGGGCGGTGCCAGACACGTGGGAGACTGACTGATGTCTAAACACACGAGGGACGACCCCCTGCGTGTGGGTCCCGGTTTGGCCTTGTGGACATTTTGAGGTCCTAGTGTGTGTGCGGTCCACGGCGGCTGTTTTCTCACCTGACATCCATGTTGTCCCACCGTGTGCACTGCAGTCGCCTTTTCCCAAGTGTGTGTGTGTGTGTGTGTGTGTGGTGTAACCCGGAGAAACGGGAGCTGAGAGGGTGTGGGGGCGAACAGGCTGTTTTTACCTTTAATCCACACAGTCAGACTCTGACACGGTTGATTATCTGCGCTATCACGTCCCATGTGGGTTTGGTGACAGGCTACAGTATATTACGCATGTATGTGCATAGCCTGTAGGGTGAAGCACCGGGTCACTGTTGAATAGGTTACCTCTGATTTTGTTAGTCAGATGGTATCCACCTCGCCATCCGCTGGCAATCCCAGGGTTTAGGAGATTGCTTTTGCATTTCACAATCTCGTTCGGTTTGATGTTAAGAAGGAAGCAGTCACTTCCAGGAAGATTTTTTACTTGACTTCCAGCTCCTCCTCTCAAGTCTTAAGCCTAAAATCATGTTAAATGTCTACAAGGTCTTATGACTGTAGATGTGACTGGAATAAATTCATTTCAATAATCACCTTTTTACAGAAGGACTCGACAGCCTTTAAATGTCCAAACCAACACAAAACTACATTTGAAAAACCCTAACTGTTTTGTTTAGTCCTATCTTATTATATACTGTTCCACATTAAGAAACTCTGGGGTATAAAACCTGCAGTTTATAATTTTCCCCAATGGGTTTAAAACGAAACAATCCACCTAAGACAACTTTGCACTGTTGGACTAATTATTGAAGTGCTTCTTGAATAGATCCTTTCTTCCAACCCCTTAGGGTCTCTGTTGTGCTAGTGATGGTACATTGTTGGCTTGACTATATCAGCTTTGCTCCAGTAGAGCTCCACACAGATATCCCAAACCAATACTGTTAATTTACTTTGCCTGGCACAACCACAGTGCACTTTAACTACAGTCTGTTCATTCTAACAGCATACAAAACAATACCTCCACCAACACAATGTACATTTTAGACGATCAGACAGACACACATTACCTCAACCAACGCAATGTAAATTCTGACGATCTGACAGACACACATTACCTCTAAAAACATAATGTCTTCTGACGATCTTACAGACACACATTACCTTTTCCAAGACACTATCCTCTTGTTTTCTGACAGGCACACATTTCCTTTACCTACACAATGTCTTCTGAGTTTCTGGCAGACGCATTACCAGCCACTTAATGCTGTGTTTGCATTATGACTTACGGAGGTGGACAAAATAATAAGTCAGGCCACTTTTTGTTCTCGGGACAGCTCCAAATCATATTAGAATGTAGTCATATATGTCCTGAACTAGACTTAGTGTCATCCCGGTGTTTATAAAACCACTCCTGAATTAGTTTAGCAGTGTGTCTGGGGAGATCATCATGCTAGGATATTGGAACCTCACAACGGAACAGTGTTTGCACCATAGGGTGTAAAATGGCCTAATATTCCGTTATACCATCATTCAGGGCAGTCATCAGACCCAATAACTGCCATGAGATGGCTGCCCATACCATTATGGATCCCCCACCATGTTGAACGGCAGGCATTATGGACTGTATGCATCCTTTGGCTTTCTCCAATTGTAAACCTGTGCGGGTGTAGGATAGGGTGAGAGATGACTCATTAGACCATATTGCTGTTATACATTGCTCAGGGATTCAAGTTATGCATCTTTGTGAACTGGCTTGGGAAACAAGCAGTTTTTGTTAGGACTGGGTCACAGAGGTGCTTATTTAATTCTGTGCTCTACTTTTGGTGCCTTGAGCAACTATACAGTTCGGACACCGTCGATTTTGCTTCTTTGGTCTCATGTTGATTTAAAAACACAATAAAAGTGTCAGACTGCTTTAATAGATGACATATACTGTTAATTGGGCATTAATATAATATGACTGTGGCAGCTGTGTTTGTACAGGTATTAGTAATTTTGTTACTTCAAAGTAACAGTCCTTTACCTTGTGGTGTTTCCATTATTTTGTCCACTCACTATCCCCTCATCAGCTTCATGTGAACAATATAGTGTAGCAAGCCTATGAATGTAAACAATACACATTTGATTTGAAAAAACTTTATTTTTTACTGCTCTTGTGCCCCCTCCTCTGGAGCTGTGCTATAGATCTCCTCTGACTATCTTGGTTACCCAATAAAGGACTTCAGAGACCCATTTATCTCAGTTCTCCTCTGTTGAGTCGATGCCAATGAATGGAGTTGGGGTGGTCTCGGGAGGGAACAAAGGGAAGAACGTGCCCAAGTGTCTAGTCCAGTCATCAGTAACACATGCACACGTTAGCTAAGGGCCCCGGCACTCTGATGTTCTGCTCTGAGGTGGTGCTGCTGACGCACGTTCTATTGAATATCCAGTTAAGGGTCTGATGGGCTGTGATCTGGTAACCCGCGTGAGCTCAACGAATGTGCGTCTATGGCTGCGTGTTCTCCGTAATATCCTGCCCTACCTGTGCAGGGCCACTGACGTTGTTCTCACACCTGGCCGACATTAATGGTGATATTGAAATCTTGTAGTATGCGGAGCAATTCCAAACCTCATAATGCCACTTAATTAAAATCAGGTCCCATTGTCATTTAGCGTGTGGTAATGCTAATTAGAAGATTTTATTTTTAATGAGCTAATTATGAGTGAAGGTTTGTGATTTCTAGGAGCACTTTAAGTTGTATCTCGCTAATCAAGACTTTTAAAGGAAACCCCTTTCATTTGTAAAGTCTCAACTCGTAAAACAAATCAGTGGGTTAGAAGACAAAATAGGAGTGACAAGCAATTGTAGCGTATTTAAACCGACAGCGGCTACCCTTTCCCAAACCACCTGCGGCACACCTGAACCCCATTCTGATTTTCACCGGTGCAATTTGGCGGTGATGTGTGACACAGTGTGAGGTCACCTTTATCGAGCAGTGGTTTCTGGAGGAGCTTGGCAATTGGAACGGGGTGATCATTGGATAGTCGTTCCCTCCTAATATAATGAGATTTTGCCCTCATGTTGTCTCTCAAACTCCACGGTTCCATCGAGCCACAGGATGTCGGGCCTGTTTGAGCCGATGTCTACCTGGGCAGTAGAACAACAAGAGATTGATTAGTTCATCCCTGCGTGTACCAGCGTCTTACTGGGTTTACTTTAAGACCGTTCAGTTGAACCTACCTCCCATCTGTTTCTGAGCCGCAGCCATCACAAGCACTCAACCTCACCTTGCTGACGGAGGGACCAAGGCTACCCTGCCACACAAAGACCAGGCTGTTTCTCCAAACCCAAGCCAGCAACAGGGCCTTGTGAGTGGGTAGAAAGGTACCGTTGTTGCTGTTTGAACATTTCCTAGTGTTTCTAGGAAGGTAGAAAATATTTGCTTTGGCAACGGCCTCTCATTGTGGGGTTTTGGTTTCATCTGGCTGTATGCATAAGCTCTTTGTCCTCAGAACATGTACTTTGAGCCTGCTGAGATTGGATGCCAATCCTGGCGGGTTAGGTGAATGGAAGGGTTGAGCTCTATAAAATAAGAGCTGTAATATGTTGTGGGCTCTGTGCGTGAAACAACTGACGGTTGGTGTCTGACCCTGGGTTTCCATAGAAATGTTTAGAGTATCTTAAAGCCACTATTCAGTTTTCATGTTTGAAATGGCGAGATAATTCCTAAGATACCTTATACCTAAGTCCTTGCCAATTTGTTATTGCTCCTTACATGGAAATGGGCAGGCTTTGAGCAACTGCAGATTTTTTGAAAGGTCTACGTGAAATTATAACGAATCATTGTGTGAGAATTGCAGGCCAGCTGAAGGCTTGGAAAAGCCTTCTATGTATTATATTGTATGTCCATTTCACACTGAACTGAAGTGTGCTGTTCTATATTTGGCACAAGTGCAGCCTGAATTGGAAACCTCCATAGGTTGCAGTAAAAATATAATGAATAAAAATCTAATATTTTCTTCCTCTCTGCCTGTCAGGGTCCATACAGGCTCGGACCCAAGGGCTTCGGGCCTGATAAGCCTTTGCATTAGTCTGGCTCTGGACGGTGCCGAGGAGGTTGACACAGAGCATAAATATAGCATGTGGCATAATGAAATCACAGGAGGGTAGGTTGCATCAGAATTTCTTTCTGTGAGAAACCAGAAAAGCAGACATGTTCCACACTGACAGACTTATGCCCTCCCCTCCAACAGCACATTTTGTCTGACCTCAAGACTTTTCAAATTAATGAAAAGGGAGGCGCTGTCTGTGCGCCTCCCTGACGCACAGACAGTGCGCACAGACAGCACTCACAGACAGCGCGCACAGACAGCACTCACAGACAGCACTGACCAAATGACTGAACCGGTACAGTCACACCGGTCTTACGACACGGTCGGGGCAGTGGGAGGAGCCTTGGCTGCATGCAACCGCTTGCCGCTGCCTCATTGGCTGCTCCCTGAGCAGCAGGGATGGGCTAGCGAGAGGCAGGGAGCGATAGAGGGAGGGAGAGAAGGAGGGAGTGAGTGAGCAGAGAGAGAGAGAGGTGGGAGGATTGAGGGCAGTTCTCTAGTTAAGGGGGGAGAGGAACGGGAATGCCCGTCAGTTGCAGCTTGCTGATAATAACACACATCAGCCACAGCACTGCGACTGAGAGCACACAGAGAGAGAGAGAGAGCTGAGGGTTGAACAGCTGAGTGCCGGATGAGACTGTAGACAAGATATAAGCGCGGAGAGAAGGAGTGGGAGAGAGAGAGCGCATCATTCCCCTCGTTGGAGAGAGCCGAGCACAAAGGACCGAGAGAGCAGCAGAGGAGGAAGGACACAGGCTTGTTGTTTTGTTTGCCGGCGGACCGGAGGGGGGGGGGTTGCAAAAGTTCTCCCCAGGCAGAGAGCAGTGCTGAGGTCAGCAGCAGGGGAAGGTGAACGTGGTGGGAGAAGTGGAGCAGCTGCGAGCGGCTCACAGGGGGGTCTGCTCCCGCAGGCTTACATCTCATCAGTGTGGAGAGCCTGGAGGTCCGCGGGGGCCCGTTGAAACGCTTCGACCCGTAGCCCGCGCTCACTCGCCACGGTCATAATAATGCTCTGCGCTGGACCAGGACCTCTCTGCATGGCTACCTCAGGAGCATGAGGCCAGGAAAACACACCGACAGCTGGGAGAGTTGCCCGGATCTCTCCTCTGCTTAGCTGAGCGGCCGAACTTGCTGCTGTCGCTGGGTGGCGTCAGAAAGATTTGTGTGGGCTCGTAGAGAGAGCCCCGACAGGCTACAGGTCACAGAGGCACAGCGAGGGGGGGGGGGGAGTTGTGACCTGTCATCTCTGAGACATGGTAGAGTGTGTTGTAGTTGAGAGTCCCCCCGCACAAGCCGCGTTAGAGCATGGAGAAGTCCAGCAGTGAGGAGTCCGCCATACACCGCAGTCCGTCCGTGGATAGCCGCGACTCCGACTTTGCCCGCGCCTCGACGTCCGGCCGCCCGTTCGGTGGCCGCGGCTTTACCGCCGGCGCGTTCTACGGCTCCACGGGGCCACGCGCCGCCGCTCCTCCGGGGCCCGCCGGGACCGCCGCCGATGCCGGCGCCAACGTCGCGGGAGACAAGAGCAGCGGCGACAAGTACACCGCGCCGAAAGGCAGCAAATACGTGGTCTTTTACCTGGATCTATCCTTTGTGTTCCTTCTAGAATTCAAGAAGTGCAACATGGCACGCGGCTGCCTCTGCTGTCTGAAGTACATGATGTTCCTCTTCAACCTCATCTTCTGGGTAAGTGGTGCATTATTCATCTCTTCCCTTCTTCTCTTTCTCGTTTCTCGTTCACGCTTCCTCCCTGTGTTTTTTTGGGGGGGGCTGGCGAGTAATTATAGATCTGCTAGGATGTATTTAGGCTAATGAGAGGAGTGACTCTGACACGAGGTTCTGGAAGTTACTCCGCAGTCACACACACGTGTGAAAGTGGTGGTCATCGTGTTTTAAAAGGGAAGCTCTAAATGTCACTGGTAAACCAAAATACCGATGTATTGATCCATACCTGTTTTGGCATATTTGAACATTAACATTTATGTTTATCTTGAGCTGAATCTTCCTTCTCAAGGCGATACTCTAGCTGTTTGTGAGACCATGCGCTTTTCCTTACGTCAGGGTCATGATGACGCGCTGGGGCTCTTCTGCACGTCTCTTTCTGATGGCCACTGACTCGTTGGAGTGATTACTCCACTCTGTTACTCCACCATATTACTCCACCCTGTTACTCCACCACATTACGCCACCCTGTTACTCAACCATGTTGCTCTGTGGCCGCCTGCCTGGGGGCCGGGGCTGCCAGTAATTGATGGCTTTAGATCATGGCTCCTGGTTTTCGCCCGTCAATTTGATGTGTGAAGTTGTCTGGGGAAGGGGATATTGCTCATGTGCATGAGATGGATACATGACATATCTGGGGATTTATCACGGAGCAAGAACAATTACGGAGAATGTTTCAATTGAATGTGTTGAGCCCCCGAAGGAGTTGAACAGGATAAATGGATTTGAGGTGTTATTTTTATTGAAAAGTTTTTTTTGTAAGATTTCTCTGGGACTTTGACGTACGGTTTTGCCGTCCGATTAAAGTGAAACAGTGCGGTTCCACACAGAATACAGTGGGCATTGTGTTTTGTTTGTAAAAATTGGGCACCCACTGGAATAGTGAATCGTGGATTATGGGGGCTTAGTTGACAGGACAAAGGCTTTTGTGTGGAGCCAGTCATGCAGGAACCATAATAACAGAACAACAACTCGGGGGTCCACCTTTCCAACCACTGGGCCGTCTGAGGTTCGGGCAACAGGCAGCTGCCCATAAAATCTGGACCATGGCGAGACCAATAGTGGGCAGCACTGATCTGATTCCAGTGGACCTTCGGGGCAGAACCCGCCTGCCGCACAGTGCCAGGCGGGTTTGTGTGTGTGCCGGAATGGCATGGCCGGCTGAGATCAGGGATGATGGATGGTATGTGGTCCATGTGGAGGGGATCAGACGCGTGGCTGCCGGGCTGGATGGTGGCTGAGGTCATGGCGGCCTTACAATCCACTCCAACTGCAGGGGGCTCTCCCTGGGGGGGGCTCGTCTGGCTCAACCTGTACTTAACCCATTGATGGAACCCCCCCCCCCCAACCCACACACACAAACAAACACACACGTTAATAACCTTCTGCCTTAACTCTGCACTGGGAGGGGATAAAGGAAGAGGCTTTGGCTCTGAGCTGGTGGCCCTAGGCCTGCCTGTCACTGCCTGGGGGAAAGGAGGGCTGACGGGACGTATCTCCCCTTGGGTGGGGGATCAGCCGAGGAGGCCTGGAGCGGCTGGGGGGGGGGGGGTTTCACTAGGTCTCCCACTGTGCAGTAATTGAGCTCCTCACTCTGGTGATGTACTTAATGATCATGCCCCTTGCCAGCAGACTGATGGTCGTTTTGGTGCCTTGATTCCCCATAATGACAGTTTAATCGCTGTCCCGGGGGAGTCAGTGTTTCCCTGAACCGCCATCTTTCCATCTCGCTGTGGAGGGAGCAGGTCTCCCTCTCACTTCTGCAGACGGTGTGTAGAGGTGACGTCCAGGGGCTATTTGAAGTTTGTGACGGGCCCCAGTTAAGGGAGCGACCAAAGGGCCCGTAGATTAGGAGAAAGGGTGACAAGAAGCCCTGTATCTTGACACCCCTGGGAAAGGGCTGCTGCTCTCCTTCTGGCACCTGGAGAATCACAAGAATCACGTGCCTGCCCGGGGCCCCTGACTCTCCCGAGTGGAGCAGAGGTGAGCTGGCCGTCGTCCTGGGGTCGTGACCCAAGGCCAGGTGCGAGCCGCACACCCGGGCCCACTCACCCCAACTCACCCCCATACCCCCCACCCCCCCTTTCCCAGGCATCCCCCTCCACGGGGCTTAGAGCGGTAACTTGAATCACAAGGTAAATAGCGTCAGGAACTCCAGGCATGTCCCATGGACTCATCTCCAGGCCCCTCCAGCAGTTGTTCTTGACCATCTGGCCCCTGATTCTACAGGGATTTGTGTTAGTCTGAGCTGCATCAGGGGGCTCGGGCGGATTATACTGTCACAGTATATGGCGGGTGTAGCGGTCAGGATTAAGGGCAAGTCTCCTTTGAATGGCGGACGACACCACCAATCAAGGCATTTGTCAGTAACGGCGATTCACATTGAGTCGCGGTGACCGTTGTCCGAAAGGAGCGGCGATGACTGGATGGCAAACAATCAGTTGGATTGTGAGCCTAGTTGTGGTTTCCTCTGTGTTATCTTGCAGACCGGCGCGGGTGTATTTTCAGCCCTCTGTGTCCTATCTCGGTGCTGACAACATCTCTGCCCTCCCTCCTTTCCTCCCTTCACTATTAATCGGTTCACCCTCCATAAAATCTCTGCCTCTTCCCTTACCCACAACATAATGCTACAACGACCACTACTGTTACAGATAGCAGGGGGGGGCCCTGCATCGCACAAGCCTGTGTCATTATCATACTACATCAGAAGCCAGGCCTCATTTAATATTAATATTTGGAAAGTAAATGTCCGCCCAGCGTCCTTATCTAATCAAGAGCCAAAACAGTGTTGTATCAAAGCAAATCCTTTGTTAGGGGATTGGAGAAACCCACTGTGTTTAGCATTCATGAATTCCTATGGTTGCTTAGGGGATTGCTGGAGGATTTATACGCCATTTGGTCAAAGGCAACAAACGTTTTCTCATCGATTAAATCACCCAAGTTGACATTTTTGTTTTATAAGTAGCTAGAGCTTCAAAAACCTAATGACAGTTTCATGGCGTTGTGTGTTTGTGTGTCTGTCGGTGTGTGTGTGTATGCTGACATGTCTGTTAAAGTTAAACGGTAGGTCTTTAAAGCACAGCCATGGCAAACATTTCACTCATGCTGTTCTATTTCTCCATGCCACAGGGTTTCGATCCAAGGTGCTGAAGCAATTTGCCTGCTGTTATCCCC
This sequence comes from Novumbra hubbsi, assembly GCA_016801125.1. Classification (NCBI taxonomy): domain Eukaryota; kingdom Metazoa; phylum Chordata; class Actinopteri; order Esociformes; family Umbridae; genus Novumbra; species Novumbra hubbsi. The sequence continues at coordinate 8,931 of JACXGK010008945.1, read as the reverse complement.
TCCCAGAGTGCTGAAGGTTCACTAATCCCCTTTGCCCCATGGGTCTTTACAATGTAACAAACTTCCTGACGTCCCCTCTCAACCAAAGTCTATAATAAGTTAACTCAATCCTTCACTGCTAGTTGGTGTGGAGTTTGTGCTGAAATAGAGATTTATACTGGCGCCCTGACTGGTTTGAAGACCTTAACCCGAGGGGTGTTCCTTAGAGTGCATACTACCGTGCTTTACACTCCCTGGCTTGGAGTGTGTCCTCTGAGGACGTTTCCTTCGGTTCGTTCTGGTGTGGACAAAAGTGGGGAGAACACATGCAAATATGGTATTTGAGAAGCACTCCTACTCCCCCTACAGCATTATCTCATGCTGCTTTTCCCCATTCACTTCAACTGTCTTTTGACAGGACAATAGCAGTAGTGGATCGTACATGGTGAACACAAAGAACGTGGTTTACTTCCTAGTATGTGAATTATATTTATCTAACGGCTAGACAGCTACTTTTACAACAACAATAGCAAAGGGTAGATGGTGAACTGTAGCAATTAATATTATTTGTATACTTTGGTTCTCTAAATATCTTTAAATTCTTAGTCAAATTTCTGGGGTCCATAAGGATATGGAAATCCACAATCTATTGTAATGTATTCATTTCCTACTATTCATTTCCTACTATTCAGTTATAATGACAGGTGTCAGAAAACATAATGTAATTAAATAATTGCTCATATGTATCATTGCCCAACTTTACACGTTTACTTTGAGAGCACTAGTAAATGCACAAAATAAATGTTTTACTCTAAATTATAGACATGGCACATATCATTCCCATTCACTTTTCTCTTTTTTACATTTACGCAGACAATGTGTTTATGTTCTATAATTGGTTGAACCTGCCCTTTGAATGTCTCCGTTTACTACACAACTTTGCCTGTATGTGTCCAGTGGTTACTGCCTGTATGTGTCCGGTAGTTACTGCCTGTATGTGTCTAGTAGTTACTGCCTGTATGTGTCCGGTAGTTACTGCCTGTATGTGTCCGGTAGTTACTGCCTGTATGTGTCCGGTAGTTACTGCCTGTATGTGTCCGGTAGTTACTGCCTGTATGTGTCTAGTAGTTACTGCCTGTATGTGTCCGGTAGTTACTGCCTGTATGTGTCCAGTAGTTACTGCTGACAGGCAGGTGGAGGCTCCTCCCATCACTGCCCTGCCACACTGTAATACCTCTGCAGGGCTCATTAGCCCGTGTAACAGATCACACTGGATGTGCACACGCATGTTTCACTCCAGGGGGGCCAGGGGGGTAATGACGCGTAAGGACTTGGGGCGCAGGGAGGTTAGCGGGCTTGACGGGGGTGGAGGAGGTGCTGGTGGGAGGTGTGGTTAGCCAAAAAGTTACATGGAAAATGGATAAAAGCTGAAACGAACATTGTTTTGACCCTGCATTCTGGGGGCTGCTATTCATCAGAACATATTTCTGGGTTCACCAGGTAATGCCAAAATCAATCAGAAAGCATTCCTGTTGACTCACCTGGGAAACTTTACACCGTAGTGCAAATTAAGCTAAGCATTCTTTTTCCTAGAGCAGGAAGAACATTTATTTGGTTCAACCCATGGGTTCCAAATGTTTTTTTTTCCCATGGCCGCATTTTGATATTAATAATTTTAATTTGTTTATTTATTTAAATGCCGCTGCTACATTCATTTAAAATAATTATTTTCAATAATATTAAACCAAAGGAGATACATATTGTTATTTCCGACGGGTTTGTATTAAAAGTTCAAAACAAAGGAGATAAAGCTTGAAATGTATTAAGGACGTTGAGGCAATAGTTACGGTAGTGTTTGATATTCTTTGTGGAACTAAACATAATCATTAATTTATTCATTGATTATATTATGTTAGTTCACTCTCTGGTCCTGTCAATGCAATTCTAAATTATCTGTTCTAGTAAGGGAAACTAAAGACACAAGTGTTCCTGAGAGTTCCATTTCAGAGTACTAACACCTTTGACGGGAGGCTGAGCTGCTAATGCTTTAGTATTGTCTTGTTCACTGGTGCGTTCCGGTTGAACCGAGACATAGAGAATGAAATAACAGCCGATGCAACGGCCTCGGCTGTCTGCCATCGCGTGACAGTTGCTCATCATCCGACAGACCCAAGCTCACTTGTAGCTCCGTCCTTCCCCACCACTGTGCTCCCAGTTACCAGAGGCATCTCACAGGTGATGCTCAGTGAGACACCTTCTGAATTTAAGCCCAGGGCTTGGCAGTAATGCTTGCCGTAACTGGCACAGCGCCGCGTCTCTCCACATTCCCCCTGACTCATATCTATAGGTTCCCTTAGCGATGGATGACAGAAGACACACTGTATGGGTTGACTGACTACTTGTCATCATCAGTCTAGTTACTGATCAGCTATCTCATCAAGGTTGACTGAAGATGCCCCAGGCCTTTAGGGCTTCTGTTCTTCACTCGGTAAATATAGCCAGAGAGAGAGATGACTTGGTCTTTAGTTCTGCATAGATTACCGGGACCTCTCATTAATATGTCATGTCAAACCATACACCTCTGGTGATGAGGGATGGTTTTCAAAGCAGAAGTTCCACTTGGTTACTAAAATGTGTTTAGCTTTGAAAATATTTTTTTAATCATGCACCCTTTATTATCAATGGGAGACGTCTTTTGTTCTTTGGCAATATCAGTTTTAAAGAACTATGAAACGTTTAACGTTTCAAGGGTTGCAGCGTATATAGCACAATTTTAAAGGATTCAAATGCTTTTCTTCAGTAATAAAATGGGTGTGAAAGTGATGGTCGCTGTGTTGATAAAGCATTAGCGATTTAGGCTGTGTATCAAATCTGCTGTAGTTAGTTTAAAAGGCTTACGCACACATTCTATTTAGTCATATTCCCCCCTGAGAGTGTATTTTTCTCTACTTATACTTAAAATAGGCCATCTCTTTTGTGGTATTCTATTGTTATGTAAGGGATACTTTGGCTGTGCTCCAGTAGTCTCCCAACCGAACTGAGAAGTGATGTTCAGGTTTCTTTATGTAAAAGGACATAATGTCCTTAAAGTGAATTTACTTTGTCAAGGGCAAGTTGGTGAATATAGTAAATGTTCCACTATTTGTCTACTGCATAACTAATGTCCCTGACAGAAGTGTGTTCAGTTACCTTGATATGTTGTCTATAAAGTAAACTTTCTTTTCAGAGACAATGTGTTATTTCGTTTTTATAGCATTTCCAAAATCCACAACCCTTAAGAACTAGAATTGGAAATGTTTTACGTTGTTAAAATATACAGAAGCACTTCATGCAAATGTATGTTGTTTATGCTTGTTCTTTAACTGTAGGAGGTGGATGTTAACTTGTCCATTTAAGGCCTCCACTAACTCCAGGCACTCTGATCGATGTTAATCTGCACCTAAGCAGTGAATTAATGTAGAATGTTAGAATAGCTTGCCTGCATCGCCCAACTCAGCATTTTCTTCTGTCACCTGTGGGCAAATTACTGAGAAATCAATACCCATAGCAGCAATAGCTCAGCCTCAACTCTGAGGGAGAGGTCTTGGGACTATTTCTTTCCACTTGGTCTGATGAGGGATAACTGGGTTTTGACCGGATTACCTCTCTTCTATTTAATCAATCATTTAAGCAACTTGGCTTTAATGCACCTCGGCCACAGACCTGAACATAGTCAGAGACCTGTGTTTGATGTAGCTGCCATATAGGATTTCAGTGGACTTCATGTGAGGCTGTTGTGGGTATATCCCTGGTGTTTTCCTATTGAATCCATCAGAAAATAAGATGCCCTGTAGATCAAACTGGCTGTGCAGGGCCTTTCCAGGTTAGACATCAGGAGTGAGGATTCATCATCGGATTGGATCCATGGACTATTTCCCCGAGGTCATCTAGTCCTACCATTGATTCTATTGGGCTTAATTGCTTTCCCCTCATACCGATATAATGTTCTCCTCATCCTCTCGCAAATTCCCTCCATCTCTTTGCCTCTCCTCCACTAGTCAAACTTAGTGAACCCATACATGTCACAGACCCTCGTTTGGGCATTTTGGTCTCAAGAAGTTATGCGCTCAAAATGTGAGGCCCAAATTGCCTTGAATATGTGCATTTCAAGCGGTTGCCATCTTGCCTCTGGGACCCACTGTGAATGCACAGCCTGAATGAAAATGGGCCCATAGCACCAGGGGGGGAAATGTGGTCCCATGCCAGCCTTCATTGGGACACGGAGCCCTAAACCAGGCCTACAACAACGGAAGACCCAGGGACTCTGCAAGGTTTACAGTGTTTATGCTTTTAATGTTATACCAGCTATTGATTTATTGGTCTTTACAACCGCAGAATCTTGCTGAATAATAAATCTCCCGTGACCAGGTCACCTAGCATTGTGGGTAAAGAAAAACAAAACCGCCCCAGCCCTAAGACTGGACACGAATCCCTGACGATTTTGTTGTCATTATTTTAATGGGTTAATTTAATTTGGCACGATAGCGCCTGTTTTCTACAGTAATGTGGCCTCCCATTAGCAGCAGATGAATCTGAGTTCAGAGAAATATTCACATCCATGTTCCAAACAGGTGGTTGCAGTGCTCTCGTTATGTCAAATTCAATCTGTGGTTGACTCTTTTTTTGTGGTTGAGGTGTGTGCTTATACGGGTCTAGAACTCTCCCCGAAGATAGATGGGGATGTCGCCTTAAGTTAACATTGACTCTAACTAGTAGAGTTAACTGACTTTATAAAGTTTACAGGGATTTTTAAATGGGTTCTTCAATGTCTAATGCTTGCTACTTTCCTGAACTAAGCTTTATGATGTCCCTGTGACCTTCTTTAAATCCTATCAAACACCTCAGTCTCATTCCTCCTCATTTATTTTACAACCAAGTTGCAATTACAACCAGTATAGTCCAACATAAAAAACAGTTTGCTTTGTTTTAGTCTGCGTTTTCACAGGGGACTGACTTTTATAGGTTTGGCTGTCTTGAAGTGGTTTGATTGACTGAGCCATATAAAGTATTATATCAAACCATCGTGTCCACCTACTACAAGCTCAAATCCAGAACACTGAAGGTACACCCACTTTGAAGGCTTTTTAGAAGGGATGATGTACTGTAGTGTTACAGCTTATTAGAGGGCCGTGCAGCAAACGTCAAGCTCTATGGATAATTGATTAAATTGAGTCATTATTGTGGACACATGTCTCCATTACACTAATGAGGCTGATTAGGCTAGCCAGAGGTGAGTAATGGATGATTTCTGGTTACGTGGCCAAATACAAAGGGATGAGTATAAGCGGACGAGGGTGGACATAAAAGAAGCGAGGGAGAACTCCTATGTGTACACTCTAATATCGAGGTCTTCGCCCCCATCTCTGCGTGATCTCATCCTAGCGTTAGTTCTGTGTGATTAGTATGCCCTTTCACCCCAAATGGATTTTCTAGTTATCCTTACTGGCCGGGTATGGTGCTTTAGGTAGTGCTAACGGGCAGAGAAAGGCCCATTAACCATCCTTACTCTGTGCTGAAACGCAGCTCGTAGCGAGTTTGTGACATTCTCTTGGTTGGTAGTGGGTTTTGCAGTATCTGGCATGGCTACATGGACCATCTTGAGCTCAGCTCCTGGGGAGATGGAGAACAGACGGTGCTGGACAGTCTTCCCACTTCCTCCCGCTGAACACACAGACCCGTGGCGAGCCCAAAATGGCTTCCCACTTTGTCCCGCTGAACACACAGACCCGTGTTAAGCCCAAAATGGCTTCCTAGTGCCTGACCTGTGGGTGCAGCATGGTTGATCCCAGCAGGCTACTGGGGTGAGTAGGTGGCAGGGTCCCTGACAGAGCAGCAGGGTGAATGCAGCAATGTGAAGTGACCACTCCTACTGAGGTGAATCACCAGGTGCTGCCTCACTGGTCCGGTAGGACATCCCTCAGTCACACACACACACACACAGTTTATTCATCATTCTCCCTCAGGGGGAGGGTTAGGATTCCATCAGAGTTTTGTGGGGGAGATTGCCGACTGTTTATAAGTGTAAAGCCAGATGTAGCATCCATTCAAAAAACATGCATTTGTAATGATACTGTTTTACAGTATCGTGTTTTTCTGGGTCTCTCTGATGATTACTTGTTTATTAGCTTGCAATTTGCCACGCGCTGTACTGTAAATGACATGTTTTCATCAATTGACTGCACACATTGATTAACGGAGCAAAAAACGCTCCTGAAGATGTTTGTGAGTCATTTGCGCTGATGAAATGTTCACTCAGCGTTGAGGTGTAATTATGTTTATTGCCATGTGCCAATGGAGGGAACACTGAAGGAAAAGACCATAAAGAAGGGTTAGATTGTAAGCTGCTTTTTCAAAGCTGTTTAGTGCTTTAGTGAGCTGGGCTAAGCACATTGATATCACAATCATGTTATGCATTTGTGTAGAGAAGGCTGCAATTGTATTAAGCCGTGCTGTTATACTAGATACAAAAAAGGATTAACCATGATAGGTCATGTCCACGGTCACTTGATGGATTTACTGTTGTATGTTTGACCTGATGAATGGGTTAAACATGTCATTGTCATCACTACAGGGCCTTCCCACACAAATCAATTGTTTACGGGTGATGGGATGTTTGTGAGCAGGTTTTGCCATGTGTTGACCCAACCGGGTGAGGTCATCTGTTCTCCATACCTCAACCTGCCCCAGGGATAGGCTGGTTCCTTGTGTTGCTGCCTATAGGATTATTGGACGCCATTCTCCAGAAATAGGCCTATCCAAAGACAGCTGGACACAGGAGAATGTAACCAGAGAGGCCGTGGCAATCAAGGGGGCCTTCGTTTGCCCTAACGTACGAAGGAGGATTTATCAATTCCTGGGTCGTGTCTGTCGTATCTTTGCTCTTTCAAAATAAAGCCCACCTCACATTAGACCAACGTTGACTCTCAACCGCACTCAATGAAAGTGCCTTTAAAGGAAATGGCAGAAGAAAGCCATATCATTAGGCTTGTTCTTTTGTGAGGTTTAACCAAATGCTGCTTGAATATTGAAGACTTTTTGCTCTGGGTTAGTCTTATTAAACCCTTGGAAAACCTTTAGGTGTCTACATCATCACTAATTGGGGCTACTTGTGAGACATGATTAATGTCTGCTGGTCAAAGCTCTCTGACATTTGTAACCTTGTAGCATTTTTAATTTCCCCAAAAATAATTACATATCTCTCCTCCATCCATCGCTCCTTGTGTTTCTGCTTTAATTGCAGAGAACACATGGCCCATTGAAGACTGCCAGAGAAGCTGGCTGTTTTACAGATATTAAACAATCTAGGCGGAAGCATTTATTCCCTTAATTCCTTGGTTTTCATTTTCTGCTCACTGACAAGAATAGATTAGTTATGAGACACATTCAATTGTAAAGAGGCAATACAGTAACTAAACAAAACATCCATATGTTTTCATCAATACCAATTTATACCAAAAAGGCAGGTGCATCTGGAATTCCCGGAGATGAGCCCATAGGGTTGTGAGGGTTTGGGTGAGGATTAGGGGGAGGGTTAGGATTAGGGTGCGGGTGAGGGTGAGGGTTTGGGTGAGGATTAGGGGGAGGGTTAGCTGTGCGTCAGCGCCGTATCTGAGCATCTCCTCGTTGGTTTTCTGCCTTCATCTTCTGCCGTTCTCCTTTGCCGCCATCTTCTGCCGTTTTCCTCCTGAATAACACTGTCCATGACGACTCCTGGTGTAAGAGGAGTACTGGGAGACAGGACGGCCAAGCACGGCCCATGTATATTCATGGACGCGCCTGGAAGCCATGTACATTTAAATGTTGTGTTTACTGCAGGACTTCTGATGTTAAGAGGCTCCCAGTTAATAGGTTTCCCGAGGAGTGCCTGTCACTCTGAGCCACCGCTCCGCTTGTCTGAGCCCCCACTACTTATAGTTACTCAAAACCCCACTGATGATAGATGTCGGCCGGGTTGAGTTTCAGCACGCCGCTTGGCCGTCTTTTATGGGTTATCGCTGTGCTGATGGAAACAAAGGGTGTCCCACAAAGTGCAGCGTCTTGGTAAGTGGAAAGGTGTGGAGAAAGTGGGGTGGCCATTAAAATGGGTGACGAGACGTAGCCCTGACTTTCCCGCGCCACACACCTCTGTGTTTTACTTTGCTTGTCAGTAACGTGGCCAATTCTTCACAGACACAGGGGACATAAATGGATGTAGAGTGGTCACAGCTCTGAGAGATAGAGCCACATCCCACTGTGTCCTCTAGTAATTAGGAGAAAAACAGATCCACTACAGAGTGACTGATTGGGCTCTAATGGTTGGGGACCACCACGACTGAAGTTCTATCATACGCCACAGCTTATTAGCCACCTTTTTAATTGATTGGATAAACCTCATTGTCTTTCCCCCTTTTCACATTTAATTGAAAGATACTATCGTTTTCTTGGTTCAGTCTAAGTGTGATTCATCGATTCGACTTAGTATCTATCTGTAGCTCAACTCCTAAAGAAATGTTCCCAGTTGTATTGATTTATTTATTGTCTTCCTTCTTTGGTTAGCGAAAGTGTAGAGAAGTAGACATACCTTCTATTCTTGGGGTACTGCATGCTGTTCTTGGGGTACTGCATGCTGTTCTTGGGGTACTGCATGCTGTTCTTGGGGTACTGCATGCTGTTCTTGGGGTACTGCATGCTGTTCTTGGGGTACTGCATGTTGTTCGTGAGGTACTGCATGTGGTTCTTGGGGTACTGCATGTGGTTCTTGGGGTACTGCATGTGGTTCTTGGGGTAGTGCATGCTGTTTTTGGGGTACTGCATGTGGTTCTTGGGGTAGTGCATGCTGTTCTTGGGGTACTGCATGTGGTTCTTGGGGTAGTGCATGCTGTTCTTGGGGTACTGCATGTGGTTCTTGGGGTAGTGCATGCTGTTCTTGGGGTA
>JACXGK010008944.1:0-14774 GCA_016801125.1 Novumbra hubbsi | reverse complement strand
GCCGTCGGTATGCGTCCGCCTCGCCTCGCCAGCCCCGGCTGGGGAAGCGTGGTGTTGAATGCTGTGGTTGGAACGGTGACGCTGTGTCCCAAACTGTTTTAAAGTCTTTGCCTCGCTCTCTCTCACAGAGCTTTTGGTCAGCAGCGCCAAGGCAGACCTCACACTGCAGGATACCGTCAAGAACACGGCTCTTCATTTGGCCTGCAGCAAGGTGAGCATCTTCAGATGTGGATCCAATTGGTGATGAGGATGGCGTTGATTATTGCTTTGATGTACGTGACCCTGTGTGTTTCAAGGGGCATGAAACCAGTGCCTTGTTGATACTGGAGAAGATCACAGACAGGAACCTCATCAACTCCACTAATGCAGCCTTACAGACGTAAGTTGGGAATTTCTGCCTCTAACAGATGTCGGTTCGTGGTTCTAGTAAGAGACATTTTCTTCCTCGGTTCTAACCTTATTTGGGAGCTTTTCCTAGCCAATATGCTTCAATATGTTGTCGTTTTTTTGGAGTTTCAGGTTTGGTGTCTGCATGCACATTTGTGACACCTGCTGATGTAAACATGCTTTATAAAATACATTTAGTGTCATGATCGCAGGCTTTCACGTGGTTTTCCCTCAGGCCTTTACACGTGGCAGCCAGGAACGGTCTGACTGTGGTAGTGCAGGAGCTGCTAGCCAAGGGCGCTAGCGTGCTAGCGGTCGACGAGAACGGTAAGATAAAATGCATGCAAGCAGCCCTTTCAGTGGGCCCACACATCGCCTTCTCTCCAAGGCTCCTAAAATGGCCGCTCTGCTCTTCCCACACCTCAGGCTACACACCCGCCTTGGCCTGTGCCCCCAACAAAGACGTGGCCGACTGCCTGGCACTGATCCTGGCCACCATGATGCCCGTGTCCCCGGGCACCCCAGCGCCCAGCCTGCCCTTCAGTGCCATCAACCACTACACCACCAGCCCCTCCAAGAGCGTCACCTTCGACAGCCTGCCCGTGCTCCGCAGCGAGCACAGCTCCTACTGCAGTTTCAACAACATCGGCCACCGCAGCCAAGACGGGGACTTCTACAAAGACGAGGAGCTGAACGATTCGGACTCGGAGACCTACTAGGCCAGAGAGAGGTGCTGGAGAGGGCTGAGGCAAACCCAGGCTGATGGACAGCTACTTGGGGGAGAGGCCACAGAGACACACACACACTCTCTCACACACACACACACACGTGTCTTAAATCACCACAGCCAGCTTCGGGGGAGGGCGGGGGGGGTGGCGGCACATGGGCTGAGTCAGTCCACACACAGGAGCCTTAAGGGTTGGGGAGAGAGGGGGGGGGGAGGCGCAGCAGGCTGGCTGGCCGGCTCCCGCTCCTCCTCCAGACTTCGGAGGGACCGCTGCGGCTTCAACAAACTGTTCTCCGTTAACGGTCCTCAATGAGGGATACTGTACCGCGAACTCTAGGGCCAATGGACAGCCACCTGTACGACGGCAATAACCTGTAGACGAAGGGATGGTAGCACTTCACTGAGAGCAAAACCGACAGGGACCAAGAGATGTGGAGGAGGCATTTTCAAAACCTGTTTTGACTGTATACCGTGACTGAGTGTATTTTGGCTGATTGGGGTTAAAGTAAGAAGGACAAAATTATGGAGCCAGGTTTCATTCATTACATTTTCCTAAAGAGTTGTCTATCCTATAGGATAGTCACATTTGTTTCGCACACTAAGACAGTCAAATGTCACATGGCCTCTCACATCTGTCATTTATGTGGGAGAAGGGGACATCATATATTTTTTATGAACAACAACGATGAAACTTTAATTCTTGTCTCAAACTCCGGACCCCCTGGGGGAAACAAATTGTAGTATTTGCTCTAGAGAGTAATTAAAGAGGTTTTGATTACGTTCCAAAATACACCTTTTCCCCTATGTAGAGGTCCACCTACGACCAGAGCTCATGTGGCTACAGTTTAAAGTAGTGCACTATGTAGGGAACACATTGTCATTTGGGACACAGATGTAAGGAGTAATGGGACTTTTTAAGTTAATGGAACATTACAATTACGTTATTAAACTCTGTCCTTTGCCATCTACAAAGTATTTTAAAGTAAATTATTCATACATGCATTTTCTTTGATATTTATGTCATCATTTTGTGCCTTCATTAGTTACTGAGAGAAGGTGGGAGAGCAGGGGCAGCTGAGTGAATACTATGATGTACACCGAGTACTACAATGTCTGTGAATAGCACTGATACTACACTGAGGCATAGGTTGCTACATTGCCTCCCTTGGAGAAGAGAAACACTGTAAACCAATGGTAGGACAACAGCATTTGATTTTCTTCTGTTGAAAATAAATATGTTATTTTTGTCTTGGTCTTATAATCAATGTATTTTGACAGGTTTCGCTTGCATTAAGTTCCAAAAAAAACCTCAATCCTTTTGTGATTGTTTAAAACCTCTGTTTCTGGCTCTTTTTGAAAATTATTTTAACTGGAAATATGTACAATACATTAGCTAGCTTCATCAACCTTGGAACAGGAGGCTCACAGGTTTTGAGTCATTTTCTTTTTAAGGATGAATCTAGCATGTACATATAGGATAGTGACTGTGAATTCAAAGCTCCCATGAATCCTTTCAGTATCTAAAGATAGCTGTATATTTTATGAGTAATAAAGAAATGAGTTATGTTATTTAATAATGGAGTATGGTTTATCTATTCTGTGACAATGTAGACCGATTGCAGCCCTTGGGGTCTCCAGGACCAAGGTTGAGAGACTCCCATACACACTAAACACAGCGTCCCCGCATCATGTCATACATCAAACACACGATGCCCCGCCCATCGTTTATTCAAAATTACAGTCGTCCAGGTGTCTTTTAAGTAATCAGAGAACCAATGAAATGGCAAAATGTTGTGTCGCAGGGTGAAACTAATAATAAATACCCACAGTTGGCGTTTTTGCAGTAGTCTACCTATTTCAAAAACAGCCACAAAGGCCAGTGCTATCACTCCCATCAGTCCGTCATTAGACGTAATTGTGCTTCAGGTAACCTGCGGAAGTCAAAAACGTACCTGTTATGGTAAAAACTTAATTACATGCAAGAAACAAATAATTTGTGTTTAACAGTTCGGCTTTTGCGTGTAATAAAGCTATTTCCATTGGGGATCGTCACGAGATCGTAATCGGCCGATTTCCTCTCAAAATACAAGATCGGCGGTAGTCAAATGCATGGAACCAGGAGTTTAGGCCAAAACAACTGAATGTCTAGTTTGTAGTGTATTTTTTTCAGTCTCAATTTATGTTTTGCAATAGCCCAAAACGGACAGTGAATTGCTAGTTTTATTATTCTAACTTTTTACCGTCCCGGTGCCAAATGGGCCATCGTTATCGTCGAGCCCTGCTCAAATATATATAGCCCTCGACCGTATGACTACAACTCAATAAAGACTCACCGTGTCACTGTATAAAAAAAACATAAATGCCTGGATGAACCAAAATTGTCCACAAAAAAACAAGATGAAACAGATTATTACGGTTTTTATTCTATTTCTGTTTTCGTATTATATTGTAATGACCTGGCTACGCGGAAAGGATCAATTGTCCAGACAGGGGATGAAGTAGAACCAACATTTAATTCTTACCTAACACCGGCTACTGTCTGGCCGTAGCCCACGCCAAACAAAATACAACCAACACGTTAACGTTAAACCTGCTAACATGAACAACCCCGGGCGAAATACAAAGAGCGCCAAACCCAACCTGGTCTCATCACCCCAACTATTCCCCTGGCCAACCCCCCACCAAGGCTCTCTGCCAATCACCAGGATGCACGGCCTTCGCACCTACCAGGCATCCTGGGGATTGGCAGACAGCTGTTTGACAGACACACAGGTAACAGTCTAACCTAGAACCCCCAACTGCCTGTGCGGGTCGCTACAATATGTAAAGCACATTGAACTGCCTATTTGATGTTTTTCTTCTAGTATTCGTTTTGTATTGTATTTTTCTTAGTAAAGCACATTGAATTGCTACTATGTATGAATTGTGCTATATAAAAAAACATACTTGCTGACCAACCAATCATCTTGCACCACAATCCCCTTGTGCCCTGTCGGTACATGGTAACCGTGCTGTGCCAAGTCTCTACAGTAGCCAGCTAGCTAACTAGAGGGACATTCCTTTTTGTGTGGAAGGGTATTAGCTGTTAGCTTCTCATTTGTATTATGAAGTGGCTGGCTCAGGTTAGACCAGAGGTAATACAAACACCATATTTGGAGCTATGACAATATCTGGATTCAGTAGAATCAGTTGAAACTACTCATTAACTTCACTTACATAGAACAGAAGATCACGCCCACTAAGGCCAGATCATAGTGTTTTTTAGGTTCATATGCACGGTTCATATCCACTGTCTGTATAAGCAGTGCCGACCCTAGCCTTTTGGGGGCTCTAAGCAAAAATAGAGTTGGTCCGAGGCTTATTAGCTGTCTGGGGCCCTACGCGTCCGCCCCCCTGTATAAGCCTTGGATACTAGGATGATTAGGTAGGGTGACTTCATATAGGCTACTATAACGCTGTTAAAAGTTGACTGAAATACTGCTGGAAATAGTTTTGCTACACAGCAAAAAACTGTTCATCACACATACCTATCCAAAAACATTATGGACGTTTCTTATCTGTAATGAAGTATTTACCACACACGTACGTTTGTGATGAAGCTGGGTTCCACAGGTAACCTGTCTGATGCGTAATCGCGTCTTGAAAAGACCTTGAATAAACCCGAAGTCTTGGTATTTCTGCTTATTAGAGTTACACCACACTACCTTTTGTGGGGATTTTGTTATCTTACCACTTACAAAAGAGCGCTGAAAACATGTCAAAGGCTATTTTTGTGACCGACTAACTATAGGCGTGATTTTGCGTATTCTAATGTATGACGTAATGCTGACGGTCGTATACCCGGAAGAGTTATTAACGATACAGATGCAGCACTGAAGTCCATTCTGAAGTCCACTCAGTAAAAATACTTATTGTGGCTTGTGTGGAGTAAGTAGATAGCAAAACACCTGTTGATCGAACTGAAATATATATTGTAGAACCCGAACAAAAACACATTTTGCAAGAAATGGCAACATCTTATAACGACTTTTAAGTTTCTGAATATGGTTTAGTCAATCATCAAGCCAATCCTTAACCTGGTTTGCACTTTTTAACAGAATTTTTTTCAATCATAATGGAAGATGTCACGGGAGCTCAGCTCATTGCTGAATCATTGAAAGCTCAGGTAAGATGAATTACGTAAAGTCTATGTATACAAAAAAACGAAGGTTTGTATCCTAGGTGTTGCAAAAAGTTTGCAAAATACATCAGTCACTTATCATGTTCTTGACACTGACACAGTTTAAGGCTGCAACTTGTGAAATTGAGCCCAAGGTCACTGCACGGGAGTAACTAACGTTTCAGGGTTGTAGCAACATAATTATTTGGTGAATTTTGATGTTTGTCAACAATATTCGCGTTTACTGATCAACACGCGTGTGAACGGTTTTAACTTTAATCTGGAAAACAAACCATTAATTTAGTGTCTCGTGTTTTTTTGTCCTGCAGAATGTAGAATATATGTTTGGAATAGTTGGCGTCCCAATCATTGAAGTTGCTATGGCAGCTCAAGCCTCTGGAATCAAGTATGTGGGAATGCGCAATGAACAAGCAGTAAGCGATCTGTGTTTTACAGAATTCAAAAATCTTCACCTGAAATAAAAATAGAGACTTATCGGTCTCATCCTCCAATAGGCATGCTATGCTGCGTCTGCTGTTGGGTACCTCACAGGACGGTAGGATATTCTCAACAAGAAACAGCCGCTGGCTGTAGCGAAACCATCACCGCTACTGACCATACCGAAATGTAGTATTATTGCCACCTGGTCGAGTTTTTACCGTACTGATGTAAAATCTTGTCTGCCATTTCTCATGCCTTCCCTACAGTCCAGGTGTATGTCTGGTGGTGTCAGGACCTGGGCTGATACATGCACTTGGTGGAATGGCCAATGCTAACATGAACTGTTGGTATGTTGTATAATATAACTCTGTATAATAGAATGTATAATATAACTCTGCATAATAGAATGTATAATATAACTCTGTATAATAGCATTCTAAAAACAGAACGTGTCTTGTCTTTTGACATATCAGCTTGTTAGTTTACGCTATTGTGTGACCTTGTTATTTGTTCTTTTCTCCGAAGGCCAGTGATTGTTATTGGAGGTTCATCTGATCAAAATCAGGAGACGACAGGGGCTTTTCAGGAGTTTCCACAGGTACCGATTAAACCATTTCAGACTATGGAACATGGTGGATTCCCAGGCAAAGATAAATGGGGATTCTTCCTTAAATTTAATTTTTCACATGTTACATCCCTCCTATAGTTTGTTTGTGGAGCGGAAGGCAACGGCACATGCTTGAAAACGTATGGTGCCCGGAAACGTATGGTGGCGATAACACTATTCAAACCATGGTCTAAAAAAGAACAAATCAGACCAAGTAGTAAAAGTGGCCCATGGCTTTTTCAAATGTTTGTTACACTTTAATATAAACACCAAAAACAAAGAGAGATGCTTACCATTTTCAGTCAGAACAGCAGTGCAAGCGCTGTTAAAGTAAATACTCCTCTACCCTGCCTGTCACAAGCTGAACCCTGTGCAACTAACCTAACTGCTACAACAAACAAATGGACAGCCACTCGACACAAGAGAGAGAACAGCACCCTAGAGTGCTACAGAGGGAGGTGGACGTAAAACCATGTTTTCACCATTTTAATGGCTGTAGGAGAAAATGCGTTACTTGTGGTCCTCTTTGTCTCTCAGGTGGAGGCCTGCCGGCTGTACAGTAAGTTCTCCGCCAGGCCCAGCAGTCTGGCTATGATCCCCTCAGTGGTGGAGAAGGTGCGGCCTTCTCCTTCATTCTTTGTCCATCCTGCTCCGTTTTCTCTGCAGGCTTCAATGTTTAACCCTGAACCATATTGCCTGGACCTTTGATATTGCCTGGTGTTGCCATATTTAACACATTTTCTGGTCCTTAATCCTCCTTGAAATGCATTTTTTTGGAAGAACTGTGCGTTAAGAATTGAGCTTGGTTTTATTCGAAGAACGTTCTGGATTCTGAATGGAAGGGTGTCTGGTGGGTTTCAGGCGGTACGCACCAGTATGTATGGTCGTCCTGGGGCTGTGTATGTGGACGTCTCCGGGGACATGGTCAACGCCAAAGTGAACAGGAGCAGTGTCAGGTGGGTCTCCAGGGATTTTGTGTCTCACGTGTGAAACTGTTTAATGTGTGCACGACACAATTCAATATTGAACGTTTTTCCCGGAAAATGGAGCCTGTATGGTTTTATCTCACGTCCCCGCTATTTAACGTGGTCTTTTGTTTTGCCTGCACAGAGACGTGCCTTGTTGTGGTGCTGCTCCGGTGAGCATGGCGGACGATATGTCGATCACGCAAGCACTGGCCGTCCTTAAAGGCGCCAAACGTCCGTTACTCATCGTTGGCAAAGGTACGCGTTGCTTTTCAAGCAGAGAAATGTAACGATTAGAGCTTGCATGATTTCAATTCTGCCCCTGCTGAAGAGGAATGTTCGACACATTATATTTCCACCTTGAGGCAGCTAGCCCGTTGGTTAGAGCAAGTTGACCAGTTGCTTAACCGTTGCTTTGTCGAGTCAAAACGAACCGCTCCATCGCCATCGATGAAAATGTCATCAATTTACCTGGGAAAAACTGTAATAATAACATGCCGAATGTTCAACGGCGTCGTGGCCTCTAGGATGGAAGTAGCTGGGTTTGAGGGCCGTTCGTGTTGATGACTGGGGTGGTCCTGCCCTCCTCAGGGGCAGCCCATGGGCGAGCAGAGGGGCCTCTGAGGGAGCTGGTGGAGGAATGCGGCCTGCCCTTCCTGCCCACTCCCATGGGGAAAGGAGTGATACCCGACAACCACCCCAACTGTGTGGCTGCTGCCCGCTCCAGGTGAGGCCTCTTTGGTCAGACTGTTGGCTAAAGGAAGTAGGGCCAGGAGCTTTTCACCACCATTTTAACTGGAGCCCAATTTGAGATGCCTCAACTCTGTCATTATCACACGGTCACAAGAGTTTCCTTGTTGGGTCATGTCAAGGTGATTTCATGTACAGCTGTATGTAACCTCAAAATCCTAAAAAGTTTTGTATAATTAGGATTGATACCTGATGAATGGGGGGGAGGGGCTTCCTGAAATTCCTAAAAGTGTTTCCTAGCCAAGTCCTTTCAATGCAAACCGTGGTCAAACAACTACTCTAGCTAACTCTCTCTTTGATTCTGATTGTGTTTTTTCTTTATCCTCTAACATTTCTCTCTTCCTCCTGATTCTCCTCTACTCCTCTTCCTCCTGTCTTTCTGTCCTCTCTCTGTGGTTATGGTGTGGTCTATAGAGCTCTGCTCCAGGCTGATGTTGTAGTTCTACTTGGTGCCAGGCTCAACTGGATCCTTCACTTCGGCCTTCCCCCCAGATTTGACCCCCACGTAAAGGTCATACAGGTAGGTTGAAGGTCCTGACAAAACAGGGTCGGCGTGAATTCCATTTTACTTGTGCATTTCTATATATATATTTGTGTTCTGTCGTGCAAAGCTAGTAGACATTAAACTACATTTTATTTTTAACTGTAACATTGTGGACTTAATTTTGTTGTGATCAGAGGCAAAAATGTCTTGATTAAATCCTTTATTATTTAATGGTGTAACACATTAAGATGTGGAAAAGTAAAAGAGAGTGAATACTTTTAAGAGCTACATTGTGCGTGTGTGTGTGGTCTATATTCAGCTTTTCCACCGGTTGCTGGTGTTATTTCTGTTGTGTAGCTTGACGTTAGGCCTCCCCTCCAGCTGTTACTACGTGTGTTAATCTCCCTGCCCCCCCCCGTGTCTCGTTACACGGCTGTTGTGTGGTAGTAATAGCCTGTACTCTTCTGTCAAGGTGGATCTCTGTGCTGAGGAGATGGGGAACAACGTGAAACCCGCTGCAGTTCTCCTTGGGGACATCCGGGCAGTTGTCAAGCAGGTAGCACACGAGGGACGGCTACATGCATATAATGAATGATAAAGTTTATCATTTGACCCTTCCCTGAATAGGACTTTGATGCATCTTGCATTGATTTACTATAGTGCCAATAATAAATATGCACCTAACTAAATGCTTCTAGCTACCTCGGATGAGTGGAAACTATTTGGCATTTAATTAAGCTTGCGTGTTTCTTTATTCTCGTCTTGGCTTCCAGCTACTAGTTCACGTTCGCAGAGATGTCTGGAAGTACCCCGCCAACACGGAATGGTGGGGCACATTGAACCAGAAGATGGCAGCTAACGCACAGATGACGAAGGTGACGTGGGAAGCCCGGTTCTGACTGTTTACTTGTTGTACTGTCAGTCTGGTCTATTTGTTTAAACCAAATCGAAAACATAGAGGAGAGACATGTATGTTTACATGTGCGTTCATGGCATTTTCAAAGCCAGGGTTATGTGTTCGATTCCTACTCGGGCCTGTGTGGAAATCGACGCATTTGCTAATGAGAGTAGCCCCGGGTAAGAGCGTCTGCTACATGACTAGAAGGTAACAGATATAATGTTGATCGTTCCTCCTCTCTTCAGGCCCTCGCTCTGCGGGTGACCAGCCCCATGAACTAC
Organism: Novumbra hubbsi; assembly: GCA_016801125.1. Classification (NCBI taxonomy): domain Eukaryota; kingdom Metazoa; phylum Chordata; class Actinopteri; order Esociformes; family Umbridae; genus Novumbra; species Novumbra hubbsi. Next base: position 5,075 of record JACXGK010008944.1, on the reverse strand, counting down.
TACCAGGTGTTCCACCACATCGCCCAGCTGCTTCCCCAGGACTGTGTAATCGTCAGCGAGGGGGCCAACACGATGGACATCGGTCGCACCATGTTGCACAACTACCTTCCTCGACACAGGCAAGGCATTACCGCCTGTCACAGAGGTCAAAGAGGTGGTGTCCACCAAATATCCGGTGCCTTTCCATTCGTCCGTAGTCGAGTTGTGGTCCTGTGCACGCTTAACCGTTATAACTTCAACGACTTGTCAATGTACTGTCTGCGGGGCTATCTATAGGGCCTCTTTAAAGTTGTTCCTCACTTCCTACTTAAAACGCACCATCTGCGCTACCTCTCCACACCAAGACTCTTATTAACCGTGTGTGGTTTTGTGCAGGTTGGATGCTGGCACATTTGGCACGATGGGGGTGGGTCTGGGCTTTGCTATTGCTGCTGCACTCGTGCAGAGGGGCCAGAACACGGGTCAGAGGGTGGTCTGTGTGGAGGGGGACAGTGCCTTTGGATTCTCTGGGATGGAGGTCGAGACCATGTGCAGGTCAGTACATCTCTCATAGCAATATGGGTCTGATTATAGGATCAGTCTCTGATATAGGATCAGTCTCTGATATAGGATCAGTCTCTGATATAGGATCAGTTTATCCTTGCAATGGTCTTAATTAGGGCCTAAACGAGATGAGGTGATCCTAGTTCAGAAATTAAAGACCCTTGAAACCTAGAACCCCAGGAACATAAGAGGGTCGGAACAAACTGACCATGTCACACATTTGTTTATGCCCAGGTATAAACTCCCTGTTATCATCATCGTGGTAAACAACAACGGGATCTACAGCGGTGTGGACCAAGAAACTTGGGAAACGATGGGGAAGATGGGAGAACTGACCACTGTGTGAGTTCTGTGTCCCCATTCCCTTTGACGGGAGGTCTTTGTCCCCATATATGTGTGGTCGTCTGAAAAGACTGGACAGGGACGAGTAATGCAACCAACACTTCACCTAGCTTATCAAGAAGAAACAGGGAACACAAATGATACGGTGTAGTGTTTGTCCAAGTTATGTCAATATTAGGATCCCTTTCAGGGAAGTTAGGTTCCTCACCTTGCCCTTTGCCCTCTGTCTTCCCAGAGCCCCCCCTGTGACTTTGCTCCCTGATGCCCGCTATGATGAGGTGATGAAAGCGTTTGGAGGACGCGGGTTCCTAGTCAGGACCAAGGAGGAGTTACTCAATGCGTTGCAAATCAGCCTCAGCGACTGGGAGAGGCCAAGTCTCCTCAACGTCCTCATAGATCCGTCCTCTGACAGGAAGCAACAGGTAACCACAATCTGACGGGAAGCAACAGGTAGCCACAATCTGACAGGAAGCAACAGGTAGCCCCAATCTGACAGGAAGCAACAGGCAACCACAACCTGACAGGAAGCAACAGGTAACCACAATCTGACGGGAAGCAACAGGTAGCCACAATCTGACAGGAAGCAACAGGTAGCCCCAATCTGACAGGAAGCAACAGGCAACCACAACCTGACAGGAAGCAACAGGTAACCACAATCTGACGGGAAGCAACAGGTAGCCCCAATCTGACAGGAAGCAACAGGTAGCCCCAATCTGACAGGAAGCAACAGGCAACCACAATCTGACGGGAAGCAACAGGTAGCCACAATCTGACAGGAAGCAACAGGTAGCCACAATCTGACAGGAAGCAACAGGTAGCCACAATCTGACAGGAAGCAACAGGTAGCCACAATCTGACAGGAAGCAACAGGTAGCCCCAATCTGACAGGAAGCAACAGGTACCCACAATCTGGAATTATACCCTAACGCCTAGGAAGGTGGTGCTCGTTGGAATTCCTGGAGGTTTCTGTTTTGTTATCCCTGAACTTGCTCCGACAGAATCACCTACTCATGGCTATATGATCAGTGACAAATGTGGAGTTGTCAGAAGAGATTAGCTTTGACTTGGTTGAGTGGGAGCTGCCCTCTTGTTGGTGTGGAACGGCTTAAAGGCCAGAGGAAGTAAAAAAGAAGTGCCTGAGTTTGGGGGGTAGGGTTCAGGAATTGCCACCAAATACCGTGTTTTTGTAGAATACAGATATAATCTTCCCTTAGAGGCCAATGGAGTGAGAGGAGGAGCACGGTCACACGGGAGAGCTGGGGGAGGATAATCGCCAGTGGGGGAGTCCGGCTAGCTAATCCTTGACTCCAGGTGTGGAGGGGCCGCCGGACATTTGCAATCCCTTCGTATTTAGCTGCACCCACCTGACCTTTCTATTCCCGGTCCTCTAATAAGGAGGGGTGTCCCGCCGTTGTTTATGTTGAACCGGCGTCTCCACGCAACCCCGTGCGGACATACTGGAGGACTGGATGCCGGCGTGGTACAGCGGGGGGAATGGAAACTCTGCCGGGGCCTCAGAGATGCAAGATCGCACTTTTGAATTCTGTTTCCACTGTGGGATAATGTTCCTAACTCCCATGGCGGTGTTCCCAATCCTCGTTGGAGGGGTTAATCTCAGAGGTCTGAAAACAAGGTCGAAGCCCGAGTGTTACAGGTCTTCACATTTCAGATGTAGATCTGGGGGTAGGAAAGTGTTCCTGCAGTCATCAAATATCATCAAGGTAGCTGTAGTCCGCTCGCATTGCCTGAATGTTACAGTATTTTTTCCTTCGAATTTCCTGTATCGAATCATAATATTCTTTCCCTGCTTTGATCATGTCCTTGATCGTGTGTCTGTTTGTCTCTTTGTGTATCATAGGACTTTCCATGGCTGACTCGCTCCAATCTGTAGCCCCATGGGACCAGGTTTTCTGTGCTGGCTGGCTGCTTCGTTCCTATACCTAAAGAAGAACTTTTGCATCCCACATGGAACTCTTGCCTGTGTAGTTCACTTTTTTTCTGTGATCCCTGGTTAAAAATAGTGCACTAAATCGGCAAAAGGGTTTCTTTTGTAATTTCCCCCTTGTTAGTGGACTTCTCTTGACACTCTTGAGAGTTGTAATAATGTTATACGTAATATTTTTCCCCTTGTCAATTATTACAGACCTTTGAGTCTTTAATAATGTAACACATTGTCCAGATTACCTAGCTGGCTTATGTTGGCTACCCTGGGTACTTCTCTGGGGATTGAAGAGGAAGCACTGCTCTATTACTTGGAGATAATTACAGCTCAAATTTGTACCTGCAAAATTATTGATAATTATGTTTCTATGAAATGTTGTAATCAAGTCACAATTGCTGAACAGTCATATTCATGTTTACGGGATGACAGGAGTGATAATGAAATAAAATGTCTAGAGTTTTTGCTTTTACAAGTGTCCTTAGTTTTAGGTGGTTTGTCCAATATTACAAAGGGCTGACTCAGAATTTACACTGACACATACCCAGACCATAACATAGTGAAAGGGTGCAATGTTCAACATATGGACCGGATATTGTTGGGGAATATTTCATAGAAATTAATGAACAGCTCATGTATGTGTTAGAATAGTTTGTTGCAGTATGCTGTGTTTACAGTGCCTTGCTTAAGTATTCATACCCCTGACAAACACTCAAGATTTTCCTGTGTTGTAAATTGTGCATTGACATTTTGTTTAATTTAATTGAAAACACAGACTCAATTATTGTGATATTGGTTCCTGTTGGGAAATACTTGTTAGAAAAATAAAAACGGTAATCTATTGCTTGCATACATTTAAAACCTATGTGCTGTGGAAGCTGTCCGTCTACACAGATGAATGGAATTGCCCTAATGTGTCCACAATCACCACACCATTTGCCATACCAATTAGCCAGTCAGATTTTCTTAATATTTTGAAGGGTCAATGGTTCAATGGGTCAATGGTTATGGTTAGGCAGTGAATTTGAAGGAACTTGCAGACTAAAGGGCATTCTATAGAAGAAAATATTAAACTGTTTGGATGTCCTAGGATGCAGTTGGTTAGTTAGATACATAATCAGGAAATAGAAGCTGCATCACTCCACCCATGCCCTGCCAAGTAAAGGCTTTCTCTCAAAACTCAGCACTCAGACATGAAGGGGACTTGCGAGTGAAGCCACAGAGAGGCCAACAAGCACTTTGGAGGTCTTAATGAGTTCAGTGGCTGGAAGTGGAGTAATTGTGCACCGATAAATCATCTAAATCTCTGCTCTGGCCTAACTGGAAAGGAGACAAGAAAGTAACCGTTACTCAAAAAGTAGCATCTAAAAGCATGAGTGATCCAGCTGCCACATGAGAAAAGTTTTTGTGGTTTGATGAGACAAGGCTCAAGCTTTTTGGACAAAAGTGCTGTTTGTTATGGACCTGACACTTATGCCTAAACATACCATACCTGGAGTATAGTGGTGGCAGCATCATGCTGTGGGGCTGCTTCTCTTCAGTAGGGACTAGGCAACTCATTCAAATTGTAAGAATGGTTGGAGCAAAATACTCAAAGAGAACCTGCTACAGTCTGTTTAAAAACTGTATCTTGGGAGGAAATTCCTGTTTCAGCAGAGTGGTTCAAGGAGATACATTTTAATGTCCTACAGAGGCCCAGTCAAAGTCCCTGACTCAGTCCTATTGAAAATGGTGGTCCGCAAGCATCTTCCAATCAACCACCTGGTATCTGTCAAGAATGTGCCAAAATCTCTCAAAAACCTTATGGGCCCTTGTCAAAAGAAGTGCACTATATATAAATGTCCTGGAGTGAAACACTGTTCTTTCCCTGCATTACACATTCAACTTATGACAGACCAACCAGGAGTGGTTTACTATGACAACTTCTCTGGAAATCTAGATAACAATCAACTTGACAGAGCTGGTAGAATTTGAGAATGATTAACGGGCAAGTATTTTGTTCACACCCCCTCCCCCCAACCCCACATATTTTAGTCACATTTTGTAAAGCCACAGAATTTGATATAGACATGTGTACATTATGCAAATAGATTATTTAGCAAATTGATAGCAACATCTGCTCTACTGCCATGGTCTGAATTCCCAAATGCCCCTTTGTGAATACCTTAACGGAAATGTTTTGGCCGAGACTTAACGCGGTGGGGGGGGGGGGGGGGGGGTCAAATCAATGTTATTTAGTCTATGAGAGGAG
>JACXGK010008943.1:0-21072 GCA_016801125.1 Novumbra hubbsi | reverse complement strand
ACTGTTGTACGATGACCTCCCAGGGCCAGGCAGGTGTGGGATGAGGTGCACTGTTGTACGATAACCTCCCAATATTGCACTCGTCCCGGCCTCCCGGATCCTGGGGATTCCTTCTTCTACAGAGGAGCTCAGAAAGTTTGTTTTCCTCTTTTTCCCCTCAATATACGAAAGAGCACTGTGAAAACTACTTTAAAACAATCACTAAAGAACTGTTCACTACAGCCTATTTCCACTACAGTCCATTTCACTACAGCCTATTTCACTACAGCCTATTTCCACTACAGCCCATTTCACTACAGCCTATTTTCACTACAGCACATTTCACTACAGCCTATTTCCACTACAGCACATTTCAGTACAGCCCATTTCACTACAGCCCATTTCACAACAGCCCATTTCACTACACCACATTTCACTATAGCCTATTTCCACTACAGCCCATTTCACTACAGCCTATTTTACTACAGCCTATTTCACTACAGCACATTTTGTAGAAGTGTTTGGAAATTATTTTTGTAATACATACCCACCCATAACCATGTCTCAAGACAAAGGTGATTTCTGGGTATGTTGTTGGCCCATATTGACTCAATTCATTTTTAAGCAATAAAGCACGGGGGGGGGGTGTTATAGGGCCAATTTACTATAGATGTGGTCCCAGCTTTTAGCCAATCAGCATTCAGGATCAAAAGCACCTGGTTTATAGTTCCATCTAATGCATGGCATGCTATTGGAGAATCCCAGGGACTATATTCAACATAGTTGGTAACCCTCTGCTTCTAACTGCACCCTGTCCCCCCCTGCCCACTGGCTGGCTAGCTGCCACTTGAGAACCTTTGCCAACTCCAACAAGGCCTAATTCCAACCCACTAAGTATTTCCTTTGCCTCTGCTCCTGTGGCCTCACTCTGAAATGTCCCACATATTGGGATTGAAAGCACCGGAGTAACGCACCTACTCTGGCCAAAAAATAATGTTTGCAAGGATAGAGCAAAGAGAGAGAGTGAATAATATGACTGGATTCCAGCCACAGTAGTCTGCCGTTATAACAGGAACCTTCAATGTGCTTTTGGTATAGGGGTCAATAGCAGGACATGCCATGTCATACACATAATACTACCATACTGGCATTTCAAACACTCACCTTAGCAGGGTAACTTGAATATTTCATTTTTTTACTACGGTGGATTTGTGAAAATGAACTTCCTTATATAGCAGTTTAAACACCCGTTCATAAGTTCTTGTTGAGTTATTAGTGTTACTGCAATAGCGGCATGAAAGCAAGGTCATTGTGGGACACACAATATATCAGATTGAACATTGCATGTTCATGAATACGGACTTTGATGTCTAGCAAATCGCATACAAGCAAAAAACAAGAAAATCCTGGTCAATGCAATGCAAATGCAAAGCAGGTGGCACCAGTCTCAACATACATGATGTAGGCTCAGAAAAGCATTAAAAGTCACAGTAGCTCTTGATGTCAATCGGGTTTCTTAAACATCATATTCCATTTGCATGTTGTGTACATGATCACAAATGTCAAATAAACGTTGTTTTAAGAAATGCATTGGTTTATACTTTTTTGTAGACAAAGACTGTGTTGCTCTTTGTATGCTGATGTTTAATGAGATGACATAGTTCATAAAGACATTTACTTTGAGGCTTTATTCCATATTAAATTACTGGGAACACGCACAGACGTTAAGAAAGTAAAAAGTATAATCCACAGAGATCCACACTTATTAAAAATAGGAAAATATTGATGTTCCACTATTAAAGGCAAAAACTGACCTAGCTGCATAACTGTAGTTCTTCTGTGACAAATATGTTTTCGCTGATGTGACAACATTATATGGTAATGACAGATTTTCCAGTATTTATCCAATTCCAATCCAGAAAAACTAACAAACTGTTCCTTCTTAAATCAAATCTGCGTCTTCCTCTGATTGCGGGAAAAACACAGCATTCATACGTAATGCAACGGTCAAACTCAACAGAGGTCATTCACACAAACACCATTTATATACAGTACAATAACATTGAGGGCAAAAACTGCAACTCAAACACAGCAGTCACGAATGTGACTTCTTATGATAATGTATATACTCTGGTACCCTTCCGCTTTTCCAGTAGAAAGTTAAGGATCTAAATACTTGGTTCTTCTTTCACCTTTATCAAAACTCTGAAACTTCTGCCCTTTCGCTCATTGGCAGACAGTCACACACACTTAACAGCAGTTGGGAGTATGTATAGATCCTCACAGAGTGATGATTCACAGTGGCCATGCCCCACTACTCAAAATCAGCTGTTTGTGCCAATTCAAATTGCATCGTTCCATTAAATTAAACATCATTTTCTTATTACCTGGATACTTGTTTGGAATGTCTGTTACAACATACATCTCAACATCTTGCATTTAACCTTAATCTAGTTTACGTGTGCATGGAGTGTTACTAGCATGCTAACTTTCATTAAGACAGAAAGGTAGAATGCTTAGCAAAGCTAGCAATTGCTGTCATTTACTGGTTGAGCTATGAACATTTTCTTTAATTTAAGTATGCGCTTTGCTAATGCTTAAACTCAGACTTGGCTGCACTGACTTCAGTGGGGAAGACTTTTGTCTGTACCCCACTGACACACATGAAAACACCACTCTGCCGTGAGGACCTGTGAAGATGCAGTAAAAGTGTGTGAGGGTGTGTGTGTGAATGTGAATGTGTGAGACTGCTGGTCAGGGTGTCTGTCTATACCACCTGTCGCTCACACATCCTCCAACTCCTCTCACACTTTGATGTGCATCAGTTCCCGGTGGTTTTTGAAGTCGTCTGGAACAGTGTCTATGGCACAACGTTTGCAGAAAACCAAAACATAAGTAAATGTCTTTTCTAGCATTATGTGCATCGAATCCAAGTATACGGACAACATTGCGGGCTAATAGCCACGTGAGGAGCCTTACCGTTGCAGCGGTAGCGCAGATTGGACCAGATGATGTTCTCCTGGGAGAAACAGAAGACACCAAGTCGTCCGCCTCTCATGGTGGTGTCAATCACCACGTTGGAGTCGGCAACCATCTCCGTCCCCTCATACAACTTCACCCTGAAGCCGAGTGCGGGAAACAAAACACCGGCAAGGGGACTTATTTCACTAAGAAAGTGAATATTTTGTGGGACAAACCTTTTCAATTTCCTGGTCATGTCGGTCTAGTAGTCATCGATAGTAAGGGTAGATTTCACACTGTCCTCATTCGTACCACCTTCAGATACCCGCTGTGTGTGGGTGTTGTGGGCAATAGGTTAAAGTTGGATTCAGATGTAATGCCACCAAACAAACGCCCAGAAGCAACTGAAAACACTGGGGCAAGGAAACAGATGGATGATCTGGGTGAACATGGGGGAGGCCCATCCAGCCTCTGGCCCAACCACTGCCTGAGAGCGGAGCAATGCCGTAGGGCTCCACTGAATCCTCTGCGTCGCATACAAAGCAGGTGTCCCTCTGTTTGGGTCTGAATAGGGCCTCCCTGCCTCCATAAAGACCTGGGTTTTCTCTCTCCGCTCACTGCAGCTCCCCCCCCCACCACCTCCTCAGACGTCAACCTCCCCCCAAACTCCCGTTTTCTCCCTGGCTTTCTGGGACCTGAAATGTAAATGTTTTTTGAAGATGCTGAAAAGATTTGAAAAATGTATCAGGGATGTTTTAGTCTGATATGTTTTTGGGAACTATTTTTACGCTAACTATTGTTAAGTCCCTTCGATATAAAGTCTGATTCAAGATATTTATTTCTCACTTACGGTATACATTTTTTAACCCGTTTAGAGTTTTGAGTTTGATATTTCCTTCGTGTTTTCCCCCCATGTTTAGATATGTTACTGTGAGTGCCTTTAGTTCCTTTCACTCTGACTCACACTATCCTTGCTTTCTCCCCCCCTCCCCTCCTGTCCCGCCTCCCTCTCCTCACCCTCCCTCCTTTCTCCATCTCTCTCTCCCCTCCTTCTCCCACTCTCATCCCCCCTCTTTCTCCCTCTATCTCTCTGACTCCCTCTCACTCTCAGACCCCCCACTCTACAGTGGTTTCCTCTGGATCTGCATATGAACGGGCCCTCTGCAAATTCTTGCCAAGGATTTGGTTGACATGGCAACAGGGACAAAGGAGGGCCAGGAGGCCCGGTCTCTCTGTAGAAGTCCCAAAGAGGTTTAGGAGGAGAAATATGGTGTAGAAATTAGGGAACAGCCACTCAGTCCAACCTACTGCCACCAGACAGCTTTTCCTTTTTAATCATCCAAGACCAGGCCACACAGTGAAACCCCCCCCTAGTGGTGAATAGTGGTCACAACACAGCCGTGTACGATCTCGTCCAGTTCCAGGCTTTACCCCGTCAAACCCATCCACAAGTACGACTCACGCCTGATAAAACAGCACGTATTCAACATCTTATTCCAAGTAGATAAGTGACAAAATGAGTGTGTGTGTGTGTGCGTGGTCGGGTGGAGCCAAGGGGGTGTGACCCACCTGATGTAGCCCACCTGGGGCCTGTGGTTGAGCTGCCAGCGGTAGGACGTCTTGTCCCTCCAGCCCACGTTCCGGGGGTCCGACCACAGCAGCTTCACCTCCTCATCGGTGTCCCCTGTGTGCCACAAGGCATTACGCAGGTACTCCCCGGGTCCGGTACGGGACTTCACCGCCTGGAACAGCAAAGACAGACCTTCCTTCTAAACCAACTGGGTGGTACTTCAATCGTCCTTTAAATCGTCCTTTAAATCGTCCTTTAAATCGTCATTTCACTATTCAATAAAGAACAATGCAAGTTTTTTTTTTTCCTAGATCTCTTTGCACCACAGGTGGTTTCTCAAGGAAAGAGCCGACTCCGTCTTCGGGTGGGTTTTTCAAACCTGCGGGACCTGGCCCCTCTTAGCAGCAGCGCCCCCTGGAGGCTGGCTGTCTCAGAGCGTGGACCACTCACTTTGAGCTGCAGGCCAGGCTGAGCCGTGGCCCGGAAGGGGGTGGACTGCCAGTAGGTCTGCTCCGTCTGCTTCCACATCACCACGTAGAAGCTGGACGAGTCCTGGTAGCCGAAGAGGAAGCCCACGTAGTCGTCGTCTGTCACCGTGTTGATGTGGAACGTGCCCTCAAAGTCCACCCCGTTGAACGCTGTGTAGCCTGGAGGACGGGGTCCCTGTTAATCTTTGCAGGCATGGGAAACAGCTGTGTTCGTTTTGGATTTGTTTTAACAGTTTAGATAGGGCCTACTTACCAACCGCTAAACCAGGATCACTGTTCATGGTCTGAACTATTTCCATACCCTGGAACCAAACAAACTCTCTAATATCAGTACATGTATTTACAATGAGGCACACATAATAAAGAGTATTCTGTAAGACCTTGACTAATCAGCCACACACACAAATATGCCTAAACAACAGGTTTCAAAGTGAATTCACAAGCCTGTTAATAATAATTATGTTGGCTGATTTCCCAGTAGGAGGATCACCTTTAACGATCACAGTGGGTCCTGATTATGTTCCCCTGGTCGGACATTGCATGCATCAACTCATGTTTGCATGCCACGTCATGGACCTTGCTGTCGGGAACCAGATTGCTATAGCATGTGGTTAGCAGGTACTTAAAATTCCTATCCAGGCATTGTATGATCTGGCATGCATCAGCCACACCTCAGTAGAGGAACAGAAATGAGAATGAATAGAACAGGCCCACCCATTAAAGTCAATGATCGCACAAGCAGTTGTTTTTCAACTAAGGCCCTAGTGGGGAAAATACTGCTGTGAACTAAAAATCCTGCATTGACGCAGTCTGCTATGTGAAGTGCATCCACAACATGTCCCCCGTGAGAACTCTTTGGAGGACTGCAACATTATGCCAACATTGAATTCCCTCAGTTCGGGAACCAGTAGCATCAAGGGTGTAGTGGTGGCCACTGTGAGTACACCCAAAACAGTGGTGGCCACTGTGAGTACACCCAAAACAGTGGTGGCCACTGTGAGTACACCCAAAACAGTGGTGGCCACTGTGAGTACACCCAAAACAGTGGTGGCCACTGTGAGTACACCCAAAACAGTGGTGGCCACTGTGAGTACACCCAAAACAGTGGTGGCCACTGTGAGTACACCCAAAACAATGGTGGCCACTGTGAGTACACCCAAAACAGAAAGTGAAAGCTAGAAGCCTGTGCTCCGATTTGTTGAAACAACAAAACTGGCATTAAAAAATGTAATTACATCTTAATCACATCAGATAGCATCTTTTAAAATAACATTACACATAGGCAAGCTATTAGCATAGTCATATTTTGCTAGTGCAATGACAAAGCCTGTTCTATTCAGTCTGATTTCTACGCAAGAGAACATTCAGCAGGTGCTGAGCATAACAGGAAGGTCAAGGGTCACCTGATTGAGCACCACCCAGTTGGGGTCAATTTGGGCATCGCCCTCTGGGTCCAGAATGACTGTCTGATAGGCTCTGAAATCTGTCAGTGTGACCTCGGAACTCTCCGGACACACATCAATCACATCCCAGACGGAATCATTGTCAAAGTCGTTCTCGCACACATCCCCCACCCCGTTGACTGGAAGGAGAGAGGGTCACAGGAAGACACGAGGGCACATTTGTAACATTTAGCAATCCAGTTAAGCCGCGAGCGGTGAACGAGGCCCTCCAAGGTGGTTACCGTTGGAATCCTTCTGGTTGGGGTTGGTGATGAGTCTGCAGTTGTCCTGGACGTCGGGAATCCCGTCGTCGTCGTCGTCCTCATCACAGTCGTCTCCAAGACCGTCGTTGTCCGAGTCCAGCTGGGAACTGTTGGGGCGGTCAGGACAGTTGTCCCGGGAGTCTTGGTGACCGTCTCCATCCCTGGGAAACACAGTTCAGGACAGCCTCTCACCCTGCACTTGGGCCCGACTACACTCATCCTTGGGGGGTTGGTTCTGACAATCACGGAGGTCACATTCTTGGTAAATGCTTTTATTGGCTTTTAGAAAGCTTATAACACATTAATGGTAATAGTTAAATGCAAATATATTGTCAGTTGTATATGTCGCTATACTATACTGAATTATAACTCTAATGACGTTATACAGAGTGCTCAATTATCAGTGATGCCTTTTTTTTCTCAGAAATAAAATATTTTTTAAATTAAGAAATTATTGGGAGGTTTATGTATAGAACTCTGGTTTAATTTGGCTGTTTTAAAGATGTTGGTTTCAACATTTGGAAATTACTTTTGAAACATACAGTGGAAAAGATAAAGAATGTTGTTTATTGACTTGATTTCAACATAAAATAGATCTAAGCATTAAATTAGACAAAACTTTTTATGCTTTTCTTGAAATGCAAAAAAGTAGCACTTTGTGACTTGATTATTATAATTATTATTAATAAATGTCACATTTCTTACCAGGTAAGCCTAGAATGCAACCAAAAAATAGCTAGATTGTCAAATGAATCCATCCTAAAACTTGTTCCACCCTACAAAAAGAGTTGCAGAACGCCATCCAACATCATTTGTATTGGACAGATTCTCATAGATCCATGTGTCGTCAAAAACTGAATAAAACAAAAGCCCTACCAGAATGTATTCAATGAAAGTCTGACAAACCTTTTGCTAGATATAATGTTTTGGTTAAGTGGAATGACTACACACCTGGTGTAAAGTGGCGGGTTAAGGCATTGTGTGTGTGTTAATGTGTGCTTGGGTGTGTGTGTGTCGGTGTGTCTTGGTGCTTTCTGCGGTCAGAGACTCACGTGTCCTGGTTAGTGTCACACACATCCCCCACCAGGTCGTCATCCATGTCGGTCTAAGGGAGAGCAGAGCACAGTGAGCCACTGCCTGACCTCCAGAGCCCGATTCAGGGGAAGCAGAGCACAGGGGGTCACTGCCTGACCTCCACAGCCCGGTTCAGGGGAAGCAGAGCACAGTGAGCCACTGCCTGACCTCCACAGCCCGGTTCAGGGGAAGCAGAGCACAGTGAGCCACTGCCTGACCTCCACAGCCCGGTTCAGGGGAAGCAGAGCACAGGGGGTCACTGCCTGACCTCCACAGCCCGGTTCAGGGGAAGCAGAGCACAGTGAGCCACTTCCTGACCTCCACAGCCCGGTTCAGACTGGATCATTGGGTTAGGGTGGGGGGGGGGTGGAGGGACCGTCACCTGCATGGGGTTGCTGATCTCCGGGCAGCTGTCACAGGCATCCCCCACCCCGTCCCTGTCCCTGTCCGTCTGCATGGGGTTGGGGATCTTGGGGCAGTTGTCCAGCAAGTTGGGGATGCCTGAGCAGTAAGGACAGACAGGAGGGAGACAGGTGGGAGACACCGGGGAGACAGAAGGGGGACACAAGGGAGACAGGAGGCAGACAGAACCGTGTTTGTAGGATACAGAGCATCTCCATCTATGTCATTGTGTGTGAGTGTGTGTGTAGGTGTGTGTGTCTGTTGGTGTCTGTGTCCGCATGCGTGGGATACAGACCATCTCCATCTATGTCGTTGTCACAGGCGTCTCCTTGTCCGTTGTTGTCTGTGTCTCTCTGGTCGGTGTTGGGGACATTGGGACAGTTGTCACAGGCGTCTCCGTAGGAGTCAGAGTCTGAGTTCTGCTGGTCTTTATTGGTCACTAGGCGACAGTTATCCTGCAAAATATAGCCAAAGTTTGTATTTTTACGAAACATCTTTAGGAATGAATATGTTAAACTACCTACAGTCATCCATGCATTATGCACACACACATACATAAATGTCAGATTGGACTGAGATGGAGAAACAACACCCACACACACACACCTACACAACTGTCACATTAGACTGAAATAGAGAAACACACAAACATACATAACTGTCACATAGGACTGAGATGGAAAAACACACACACACACATACATAACTGTCACATAGGACTGAGATGGAGAAACACACACACGCATAACTGTCACATAGGACTGAGATGGAGAAACACACACACACATAACTGTTACATAGGACTGAGATGGAGAAACACACACACACATAACTGTTACGTAGGACTGAGATGGAGAACTACACACACACACACATACACACATAACTGTCACATAGAACTGAGATGGAGAAACACACATAACTGTCACATAGGACTGAGATGGAGAAACACACACACACACATACATAACTGTCACATATGACTAAGATGGAGAAACACACACACATAACTGTCACATAGAACTGAGATGGAGAAACACACACACATAGCTGTCACATAGAACTGAGATGGAGAAACACACATAACTGTCACATAGGACTGAGATGGAGAAACACACACACATTACTGTCACATAGAACTGAGATGGAGAAACACACACACATAACTGTCACATAGAACTGAGATGGAGAAACACACACACATAGCTGTCACATAGAACTGAGATGGAGAAACACACACATAACTGTCACATAGGACTGAGATGGAGAAACACACACACATTACTGTCACATAGAACTGAGATGGAGAAACACACACACATTACTGTCACATAGAACTGAGATGGAGAAACACACACACATAACTGTCACATAGAACTGAGATGGAGAAACACACCTCCACATTCTGGATGCCGTCCCCGTCAGCGTCTCCGTCACACTGATCTCCAATGCCATCGTTGTCTGCATCTTCCTGGCCAGAGTTTGGTGTGAACACACAGTTGTCCTGTTTGCAGTGCTTGTGATTGTCCATGCAGGGAAGAGAGTGGTCTGGGTATCCATCAATGTCTGTGTCGGTGCCACAGGTGTTTCCATTACCAGCCCAGCCCACGTTACACTGGAGAATGGAAGGAGAACAATTTAAACCAAACCTATTTAGAATAAAGACGAGGAGAACACTTTAAACCAAACCTAATTAGAATGAAGAAGAGGACAACACTTTAAACCAAACATGTTTAGAATGAAAACTCCTTAGCTTTAGGAGTATTCTAAAGCTATGATTGACAGCTCTTTTTTTCTGGAGGACAAAGGGTTATGGAAGACTATAGACGCTTACCGCACAGGATACCTCTCCGTTCCTCTCAATGATACAGTGGGCATTGGAATCACAGGGGTTAAAACTGAGCATGGCACAGGACCTACGTGGCACACAGCCTGCCGTCTGATTCCCCAGGTAGCCTGTCTCACAGCCACCGCACCTGAACGAGCCCTGGGAGAGAGAGAGGAAAAGTGGGTGTGAGAACAGCTTCTGTTGACTGCGGCTCTGCAGTACTCTGATCTTAACACAAGAGGGCGATGTCGACACGTACAGTGCATCCAGTACACTGTAATGGACAATGACACGGAAGGCTTCTCTACATACGATGCTGTTGGTGCATTTCGAGTGGGGCACGCAGGCGTCGACATCCTCAGTGCACTCGTCAATGTCAGTACACTCCTTGGGACAAAACCAGGGCAAAGTGTCAGGAAGGAAACAGACAAGTGGGGAATGAGTGAAAGGGTTAGAGAGGGCGTGTGCACTCCTACGTGTACCTGCTTGTTCCTCTTGGCGTACTCCAGTCCCACGCCAAAAAGGAGCGGTCCCCAGAGACCGGGGGGGCAGGGCTCACAGCTGAAACCTTCCACGGTGTTTACGCACGCGCCTGGAGTGTAGCACGGCTGGGCTAGGGAACACTGAAGGACAGAAAGAGAAAATAGAGAGGAAGTAAGAAATAGAGGCGGAAGAGAGAGATGACATGAGGGAGAGAATTAGACGGGGATAACGGTAAGAGTCTCTTAACACCAAGAGAAGTGCTGTGGACAGTCCTTGAAGTGATGCAGTCTATTTTGCCAACAGCTCAACTTTCACCTCGAAAGCCTTGCCTGATCACCGTCTATTAACCTGCGATAGTGAGGTGGTGGTAAAACCAACGTTTCAAACCCAGACTAGTTAATTTCCCACTCCTGTCTTTCACGAGGTGGTACCTCATCAATATCGTGGCAGTGGGACCCGTTGCCTGACATGCCCTCTGGGCAGGGCCCACAGTGGTATCCTGGGTACTGAAAGGTCTCCATGCAGGACACGCCCTTAAAACAGGGGTTGGGGAAACAGCGGGAACGAGGCTCCTGGAAGCCTAGAGGTTAACACACATCTTTCACTTTAGGTTTTGGAGAAAAAAAAGAAACATTAAAACGGAAGTAACGGTCAAAGCACAACGCGTTTTCTTACCACACACTTGGCACTCTAGAATGGTGTTTCTAATCAGGGACATCTCCTTCACCTGGAAAAGGACAGAAAGCCTGAAAATGCACATATATTGTTGCATGATACACTCATATACAATCACACAAACACCACCTCACCTGCTCTCTAATGTCCTCTCGCAGCTCTCCCAGGATCTGGTTGAATATGATCAGCTGGCCGATCAGAGCCTTAGTGTGGTCACCTGATAGACATTATCCACACCAGTCATTGTATAGTAATACAGACATAGGATTTCCAAAAGATATTGAATCAACTGTTCACATACGGGACATAAAGACACGCACCCAAAATGGAGTTCACTTCGGCAGTCGCACCCACTGTAAACAGAAAGAAGAGGAGGCAGTTACATTAAATGGATGAAAGTCACCCTACAAGGCTGGTAAATTAAATGGGTGGAAATCATCCTAAAAGGCTGGTACATTAAATGGGTGTAAATCACCCAACAAGGCTGTTACATTAAATGGGTGTAAATCACCCTAAAAGTCTGGTCAATTAAATGGGTGTAAATCACCCAAAAATGCTCGTACAATAAATGGGTGTAAATCACCCTAAAAGAACCGGCATGTTTCTTTGCATCAAATTATTACTTAACAAATGGAAATTGCTTTTTAGAATCTGTTGAAATATGTTGCATAATTTGTCATCTTTTAATATCCTATTCAGATGTTGTATGCACCTGTGTTGTAGACTGATGAATCCCCCTGGAATGGACAGTCTGTCAGGGCACCTGCTTCGGCCACACTGCCTCCTAGTGCCATTTTGAGGGATTCCACCGCGCCCTGCAATAGGAGAAGCTTCAATAACGGCAAGCTATGGGTGAAGCCTCTGATTGACAGCTGTTGCTGTGGTTAAAGGTCGTCAACAGAAATGCTGACTCCACTACCCTTCTGCCCATCCCCGAACCTGGACTCATGTGACAGACCAACAGCACATGGGTAAAAGTGCATTTCCAGTGGAAGTCCACCAAATCTCTTTTTCCGTTCACCCTGTTGTTCCAAATTAGTGTAGATTGAGAATAGGACACAAGCACAGCAAGTTGTCAAGCCATTGAAATAACCACCCCTTGCTAATGGACCATGGCATTGTCTTGGATTAGGACTAAGTTTGAAAAAAGCATCTTCTCACCTGTAGCCTTGCATAAGCATCTTCTCACCTGTAGCCTTGCATAAGCATCACCAGTAGCCTTGCATAAGCATCTTCTCACCTGTAGCCTTGCATAAGCATCTTCTCACCTGTAGCCTTGCATAAGCATCACCTGTAGCCTTGCATAAGCATCTTCTCACCTGTAGCCTTGCATAAGCACACCTGTAGCCTTGCATAAGCATCTTCTCACCTGAAGCCTTGCATAAGCCTTGAAGCCATTACGAATCTCCACCCCTTCTGCCTCCACCGGGAGAGGAACCAATGGCGGGAGGCCCTGGATGGAGTCAACCAATCGACAGTTCACATAGAGCTCCAGTTGTAGGTGCTCCCGGCGCAGGCCTCCGACCCGGAGGATGATGGAATGGGTGCGGCCGTCAGCCAGGTTGGCGTTCTGGAGGTTCACCGTGTGGATTTTGTTGTCCTTCCTCACATAGCGCACCAGAGCTATCACAGAGATGCAGAGATGGAGTCACTCTACACAAAAAGGTGCATTAGTAACGGCAAACCAAAAACAAAGACCAAAAAAAAAGGAAATGAAAAAAGTGATGCTAAATGGATAGATGTAATGATGCTAATGCTGGTACGTGATTGGCTAAGGAACAATGAGTTAGTATGAGTGGGCGGGAGCAGTAGCACAGTAGACCTTTGCTGATCTTGCCCATGATAGCCAGCTCCAGGTACTTCCTGTTGTCATGTTTGCTGTACAGGCCTAGCAGCACCCCTCCCATCCTGGGGGGGAGGCGGAACGTGGATACGATGTAGATGTCACTGAGCACCCTCATGGCACCCGTCACCTGCTTCACCGCAGACACACTGCTCTTAGAGTCCAGGCTCAGCATGTCAATGACTGCACAGGTTGGGAGAGAGCGTAGGGTTAAAGGATATCATGGAGAAAATGACAGAGATAGATAATGACGAGAGGATATCCATTATCCAGTATCCAGGTAAATCACTTCTGTTCTTAGTTTTCTGCAAATGACTAAATGTAAGTGTTCCAATTTTCACTGGTCAAAGGCTCTGCCGTAATGGATGCTCCGACTTTGATCCTTGCCCAGGTATGTGATGGGGACCCTTGTTGAGTGAGTAGCAGACCTCTCTGAAGAAACATCTCCCGTAACAACTAGTAAACCTTACTCTTATTACGGCCGCATACATTATGAAAAGTTATTAGTTCAATAGGCAGCTAGGGTTGTACCCTTATAAGTACAAAGAAGAAATACACTACAACTAAATTCTTGCAATTTTTTTTTATTCAATTTCTTTGACAATCAATTTAAATTATTATAAACTGTACTCTAAAAATGTTGCCAGAAGAGGACTGGTCACCCCTCAGTGCCTGGTTCCTCTCTAGGTTTCTTCACAACACTGTTGTTGCTTGCTCCTTGGGGTTTCAGGCTGAGTGTTTTGTAAAAGCAGGCTTTATAAATAAATGTGATTGATTGATTTCTCTTGTATTTCCTAGATTGTGCATCAATACTGAATGCATGTAGTTCTTTTCATTGCAAAAGTGGCATTGCTGAACATAAGCAGAGCCCTTTATTGTGACAAAAGTGAAATCCCATGCTGACACATTGCGGGATATAAAACCAAATGGAAACAAAAAGGACACAAATGGCAAAACAAGACTCCTGGCTGCCTCTTATCTTTCTCCCACCCTCTCTCTGCTCATATCTCCCCCCTCTCTCTACTCTATCTCCCCTCTCTTCCATCTCCACCCTCTCTCCCCCTCTCCTCTCCCTCTCTCCTTCTCCCTCTATCCCCCTCTCCTTCTCCCTCTCTCCTTCTCTCTCTCTCCCCCCTCTCTCCACTCTATCCCACCCTCTCTCTTCCAACCTTTCCCCCCTCCCTCTCACTTTCTCCCCCTCTATCCCCCTCTACTTCTCCCACCCTCTCTCTCTCACTGTCATTTCTGACACCTTGCCACCAGCATGCTGGTTGTTTGTCCACACTCAAATGGAAAGAAGGGAAAAGTCAGCCAAGAATAATTATTGGTTTAACACTTTCTCTGTTTATTTATTTTTTTACAAGTCAGACATGATAAAATTGGAGGTGGCATGAATAGTAGCAGTATGTATGTCATTGGGGAACATGGTGAGTTGAAAAAACACCGGTCTTAACAAATCGATCGATAGGACATACGTTTTATTAATATGCGCATGTGAATTAAATATTAAAACATACCGAAATTACAAAGACAGGCGCGGAAAGTAAACGTTTTTACGATAAACCAAGACATTTTAAGCAATAAAGGTGTGAGAGAGAAACGATGCACAGCGGGAAATGTTTTACGCTGAAGTTGGAAGCATTTGTAACCAAACAAGCGCGCGCAGACACATAATCAAAAATAGCATACAGATATGGCGAATAACCATCTTTAATAACCTGTGTGTTTGTATGTCAGTACTTTGGCAGCGTTTAATTTGTCTGTGGTATAACCACTCTTAAATAATGTACGCACCAAAGGTAGGCTACTATACAATAACGAACCCTTATTTCTTTATCAGTTATTTCTTTCCTCTTTTTTGCGATTCACAAAATATCATTTTAATATTTAAGTGAGGGTGTATTTTACCTTGCATATCCTGCTTATCCATTGGCTCACATGCTGCAACTAATAGAAATACAGACAGAGCCAGAAAAGCTGGCACCACGCGCCTCGCTACCATGTCCCAGGTAGTGGTTCGTGGAAGTAGTCCAGGGAGTCAACAGGAGTAGGACAAATAACTATCCTTCAAGTGTCCAGTTTGAAGTTGTTGGATGGAGCTTTATTTCATAGAGAAAAAAAACTCCATATGCAGGGTGAGATGACCGCGGAATGTCGATTCAAGAGCCAATAACAATTGTCGACTGGCTTCTGACGCTCGCGCTCCAGCCAAGTACCTCGTTCACGTAGAGTGGAAGTGACAGTGAGCGAGAGAGTTAATTAGCCTGCTATGACTTGAGTTGTGCTGGCTGCCCAATTTATCAAATTCATATTCCATAATCTGGGCTGTGGCGATAGAGCACAATAAAGTACAAAACATGTCAAAGCCTTATCCTTGGCCATTAAATTGAAGATGATAATAGGCAGAATGAAAAAACAAATAAAACGAAAAAACAAGATATGAAAAACTACTACGTGTCTCCACACTTGATTCTTGTTTTGAATTATATTCGTTTGAAAACGAACAGCTCTGCTAGAGATTAAACTAACCTGTAAGTTGTATCATGATCTAAAAGAATACATCGACGATGTATGCTACTTTGTTGCCCTTTTAAAACAAAATGTAGATCCATAATCTGACAACACATACTTCAGTTACGTAGCAGAGCCTTTCATTTGAACATAGGTAGAAATTGTGGACAAATGGATGCATGGATTTACATATTATTAAAATAGGCTTAACGTTAAATACATGAACTCTTTGTTCTGCACAATCGAAAACGTTTTACGTCTTTGATATCTAAACCATTAGAAGCCAATTAAAGTGTTATGGACTGCAACTTGTTCCCTTCATAGAGTTTATTGGCTAACACATTTCAGAACAAAGATCCTCCGTCAAAGCGTTTACAAATGTAAGTTATAGAAAGCAGCACAAAACCTTTTTTTGTAAGAAAAAGTAGACTCAAGATCATGTCCAAGGCTATTAACATTCGTTTTCGAAGAAATGTGCTACATAAATTACATACAATATTTGAAGCGTTTGTTTAGAAGGCTATTTTAGTTTTAAATGAAAAGGCTACACGCATCAAACTTCTACATGCATAAAACGTCTCCGATTTAGCTGCTTGAACAACGTGGCCTCAAGTATCAGCCCTCCTCCTTCCCCTTATATTTTCCTATCCCTCAGCATGGGAAATGTTTGTATTTGATTATTGAGTTGCCGGGGCAACTTGCGTACAATAGCAGGTGATGGAGGATATATATTTAGCATTATTTTCTTGATTGGACCATGATAACTAGACAGGCCTGTGAAAAATATAGAGACCTCTGTTACTACACACCTTTGAACAAGGGTGTAAAATGTATCTAATTATTTGGTTTCCAGTGTCTGTATTTTCATATGGGTTTCCTGAGTGGAAAATATGAGTTAATGTCTTGCATACTGTCCTGGTCGAGTTGAATCTCATATGACTCACACACAGGTTTAGCGCATTTTAGCAGACTACATGCAGCCGAATGTCTGACCGCAGTTCAAAGAGCGTGTGTTGCCTTTTTTCTGAATCATGGAAAAACTAGGGCGATACGAGTTTCCCTAGTCTTAAAATGGGAATTCCTTTATAGATCAGTTTTCAAGATCATTAAACTCAGCTGGAGAGATTTCATTGAAAGCCGAGGGAGTTCCATTTAAAACGTGGAAAGACATGCGCACGCGCGGTTACGCGGCACATACACGCACAAAACCAAAAAATAACAGCGTGAACAGAAGTCAATGTGAGATTCCTTACTGATGGCCTCATGCAGCTGTCAGCGTGGTCCAGTTCCAAATGAAACAATTGGGTAATAGCAGCTAACAAGTATGAGAGATAGATGGAAAAAGTTCAAGTGCCGTTCCAGTCGTTTTATCGATTCCAAAGAAAAAAACATGGCAATTGTATCCATCCTTAGGTTATCTGTCGATAATCTTATACTAAATGAAATTAATTATAGCAGACCCCTCCGTCTAGGCCAGTCCACGAGTCATTTTGTCCCAGTCAGACTTATCATACCAACATATGATACCATACTGTAGTAGCATAGGTCGAATCGTTACGTTGTTCTGACTTAACTAGATCTATATGGCACGATATAAGAAATAAATATATATTTTTGCATATAAACAGATCGCAAAATCGATCGTAAATCAAGTCTCACCTGGATTAATTGTGGACGTACTAACCAGAGATATTATTGTGTGTATGGCACGAAGTTCAACATTTATTTCTGAGTGATTATCGCATGTAGTGATGCAGCTTGTTGTGGGGTGGACTTAAAGAGCAAAACAAATAGTCAAAGGATAACGGCTTTGCAGCACAAACATTGGCTTTTTTTGTCTGTAACATCAAACTTCTAAATCAAAGTAACAAAAAAAGTTAGAGTGCAGATAGCTTCTGTTTAGGATAAGAGATGGCCCACTCAGCATTCAATGATCTACCCAAAACTGCCCCATCTGGTCTGAATAGATAGAAAAGACCCCACCTCCCCAGTTCAAACTGGCCAATCAAGCCACATAACTCCTAATTATTCCCATGTGTCTGATCCTGCATTTCAGCCAATGGTGTAGATCATCTAGTCAAAATACTAGACTGTACTTACGACTGATGACAAATATAAACAGACTTCCCAATAAATTACAAACAGTTTCCAAAATATATATTTATATTTTATATTAAAATATTAATTCAATTCGATTAACTTTTTGCAACTCTCAATTACCCACTGTTACCCTGTATAGTTGCTAAGAAACAGTATAATTCCTAAAGCATGATAAGCCTTTATTTACCAAGCAGAAAGTTTGTACTGATTGCATAATTCATTTTCATAAAAAAAGTGCTTGATTTTTCTCCCATGTAGTTCATGGATGTGTTTTTGAATTTGGCCAATATATGTAGTAGACAACATGTACAAATGTAAACGCAAAATGCTCTGGGCAATTCAAACAAAGACGTCATTTTAATGTCCTAAACCAAAGGCCAGGCCCCCAGATCTGAAATGCTATCCAAGTGCACAATAAATTCTACACAAAAATATTTACAGTAGGTGCTCAACAGGAAATAGAAGGAAATTGACTTCACTTCAAGAGCTGTTTGAAACCAGTGTTAATTTTGTGAGCCTTTTAGTCATTTTTTTTCTATTATCACTCTGGACAACATATCTACTGTACTTGGACATGGCTGTCAGATTGTCCACATGATGGAATTAAGAATCCATTGTTTTTACTGATACAAACTAAAACAAAGTAAGTCTAAACTAGGTGACACATTTAACACTAGTTGAAAGTCAACCTCTCTACTGTAGAATGTGGTTATTGTGTTAAGAAATACATTTCTAATGTAACTAAATGTTCAGTGGCAATTCAATCTACAGAGACAATAACAGTTTCATGAATGGTACCAGGGATTTTTTCCCACAATTATATAATTTACATACAAAAAAATATATATAATTTGGATCAGATGTAAAGCATTGGAATGATTTGGATCTGTAATTATAGTGTAATACCTGATTCAACATAAAGCTAAGAAAAAAATAAATATATAGTCTCCAAGTCATCAAAGCAGTGTTGATGTGTTTGAGCATCGTTACACATTTCCACAGTCTTCCTCCTCTTTTCTTTCTCCTGGTTGCACTTTGAGCCCTATACCAAATCCAACACCCAAACCCCTGCCCCTTCTTCAAGTTGACTCCTCCGAGATCTGAAGGAATTGTTTTGGCTCATCAGTAGTCGAAGTTCCACCTGAACTTTTAGTTTAACTGAAGTTTCAATTGTTAATAAGTAATTCCAAGGAGCTTCTGAGGGAGCATACATTTTAGTATTTGAAGCGGAGGCAGGAAAGCAGCTTTGAATCGTGTCCTACTCTGCCTACTCAGTGCTCCTACTCTGCCTACTCAGTGCTCCTACGCTGCCTACTCAGTGCTCCTACTCTGCCTACTCAGTGCTCCTACTCTGACTCTTCTTCATCGTGGGAGGAGAGTGATCGGAGACCAGGAGAGTGGTGGTCTAGCGACTCCTGTTGGACATGTTGAGTAGCCACTACGCCTGTTATGAGGGCGTAGCACAACATGGCGCCCAGGCCCACAATGACAGAAAGAAGCTGCTTGCGTCTCTTACTCGACTCGTGGTCAGTGTCCCCCCCTTCAGGCTGGGAGGACACCTTGCAACTGGAATCCTCTAACAAACAAAATCCATAACAAACCAAATTTGAAACATGAAACATTTCTGAATTACAAGACATTGAGCAGTGATGTGGACCCTCACCTCGTCCATCGCAAGGGAAGTAGAGAACCAGGATATTGGAGCAGAAGTGGCTCAGGTTGTCCAGGGACTTGATGTGTTGCTGGAGTTTTCCATTGGGCAGTTTCATCTTCAGGATGGGAACCAAGTAGCCAAAGACAAAAGCATCCAGAGAAGAAGGTCTGTAAGAAACAGTACAGTAATCATGTAGTAAGAGATTTACATTAAAGCCATTCAAGTGAATTATACGAAAGGGGATAAATACCCAGGCTCATGTCTTGTGGTAAAATATGGACTTACGAGTCTCCAAAAAAGAACTTGTTTGACCCCAGCCTCTGAGAGAGAAGGTTCATACATTCCAGAGCATCGCGATGTAGCTGGAGAGAGAAAGGTGATGACAGACAGTAAATTCACCTTCAGCCTAATTTATACAGAATGTTCACCATTCTAACTCATAAATGAACGTCTGCAACAGGGCATACCAAACACTGGTCTATGACTAGCTTTCTATATCCATTATCTGTAACCATTACATGACTGAACAACAAAAGTTTCCCTCACCTATGACTTGGGAATTCAAGAGTTCAAGTCTAATGAGGCATGTCTAATGTTCACACCCCTACCAACACATGGTTTCCTCACAGCATAACTCCCAATGGCAGCCTTCCCACGTGTTCATTCTCTTGATAAAATACTCACTTCAAAACCTGGAATTTGATGTATAATTAAAGTATTTCTAATAACAATCAGTATTTTGGCTCACACCAATGGTTATGAAAACAAATGGCGCCGTAAAATCAAACTTAAAATCTTTTTTTATTTAGAAACATTTTTATTGTTAACATGCATTTGTGCATGAAGGCCTTATCTAATGCAGGACTGCCAACTGCAGTGCAGTCCACACACTGCTCAAAACAATGAAGGGAACACATAACCATCACCGTACAACACCGAGTCGATTACACTTCAGGGACATCAATCCAGTGAGGACGTAACATAAGCATTTGTGTTTTGGTGCGACGGGTCTGGAGACGCCTCATCAGGAGCATGTCCAGACGTTGTCGGGAGCGCATCCAGGCACGTGGTGACCAGACACACCACAGAGTCACAGAGTTGCCGTGAGGAAATTCATGCATGCTGGAACAGCCTGTGATTTCAATTGATTACTTTCACTTTCGGTGTTGAGTTTGAATCCAGCCGGCAATAGGTTGGTGATTTTGGTCATTTTGTTCTTAACGAATCACGCAATGCACATTAAATTATTTTGAGCAGTGTATAATAAAACATGAAAACATGCTATTCCTGAAAATACTATGTCCAATACTATCTCCAGTTAAGGGAATCAAACAAGATTTTTCCTTCATTCAAAGGATGATCACAGTGTATCGAAGTTCAGCCGTCCCCTGCATTTTTAACATGGAAACATTTTGTATACACAATATAAACGATATGGTAGCATTACAGAATTCCCCCATTCATTATTGTTCCCCTAGGCTGGTTGCAGAGGGCCCCATTATAAAACAGTATGGAAAGAGTAATGGGCCTTTGGTTGTGCCTGCCAACCTCCACTCACCTCCCTCTCCACCTCCTCTCCTGCCACGAGCTCTTTGTCCCCCCTGATCAGCCTCAGCCTCTCCAGCTGCTGCCGCTGCATGCAGCCGGGCAGGAGGAAGTTCAGGGGGAACGGGGCATGCTTTGCGTGCCAACGCCGGGTCTCAGCGTAGTTCTTAGGGTCAACCCACAGAGTATAGACCTAGACCAGACCGAGAAAGAGACAGGGTATAGACCTAGACCAGACCGAGAAAGAGACAGGG
>JACXGK010008942.1:0-21072 GCA_016801125.1 Novumbra hubbsi | reverse complement strand
GGCGGCAGCAGCGGTGGCTCCGCCGGGGCCGGCTCCGCAGGGGGCGGCAGTGGCGGCGGCTCCGCAGTGGGCGGCAGCGGCGGCGGCTCGTCTGGGGGAGATAGCGGCGGGGGTCTACCTGGTCTACCTGACTGTGGCTTGGTATCAAGGGATCCCAAAATGTTCCACTTCTTAATAAGTGATTGAACAGTACTTACTGGCATTTTCAAGGCTTTAGAAATGTTTTTATATCCTTTTCCATCTTTATAAAGTTCCATTGCTTTGTTACGTAGGTCTTATGACAGTTCTTTTCTGCTCCCCATGGCTCAGTATCTAGCCTGCTCAGTGCATCCAGATGAGAGCTAACAAACTCACTGACTATTTATACACAGACACTATTCAAAATCTTAAATGCTGCAGGTGTGGGAAATGAACCAATAATTGCCATGTGTGTGTCACCTTGTGTGTCTGTCACGGTTAAGGTGTGAGGCGGAACCAGGCGCAGACATTGTGAAGTAAATGTGATTCAATCCAATACAATGGTACAAACTAACACGAACAGTAAATGCGAAAGTAAAGGTGCTGTGGGAAACCGCAAAACAGCAAAACAGAACTAAGCAATATACATGAAACGTGTAGAATATCCACAGTGAAATGGAATAAATTAGGACTAACCGTGAACATTGTGCGCTACAAACAAACAAACAAAAAAACAATAAACCACACCATGTGTGGAAAATGCCCTAACCTAAGTAGGCTCCCCAATCAGAGGCAACTGAACACAGCTGCTCTGACTGGGGAGCCCACAGTGTTATAAAGAAGGCCAGAGGCATCTCTATGTGTCATGTCCTGACTGGGGGTGAGCCCATGACATTCATGGATATGTAAGCTTTTGATCAGGACCATTTGGGTGATTTCAGTTATCATTACGATTTAAAAAAAGAGCGAAACAACTATGTGATAATACATGGCTTTTTTTGCATATTGCATATTCATATTTTAAAAATCAATGCCAAAATTTCACAATTTCTGCCATGGTATGCAAACTTTGAGCACAACTGTTTATTATGTGTGGTACATTTTCAGTTAGTCATTTCTTATTCTATATAGCAATTATCATACCTTGTCTGAATCATTTATGATGACAATTGTAGAACACAAATAGTTTTTTTCCAATGTCAAGAAAGTAAAAAATATGTATACCAACACGTAAGTCAGAATTGGAATTATTGAGATTGCAGGCCATTACACCATGCAAATACCAAACTGACAAAGTAGCCATGAAATTACATGAAGGCTTACCTGAGAGCATCTGTCCATTTTTGGTCAAGTTCTTCAGCAATTTTGTCAATTTTCTGCTTCTCCTCTGTCCTTATTGACATTATCTTGGCTTCATGCTGCTGTTTCTGGGTCTCAATCTCCTCCTAGACACATATCGCAGTACAATTAGTTCACAAAATATTTGTAGCCATACATTATCACCAGACCTTTGTTTAAATACAATTTTAATTATATACAAAATAAGTTTACATACAGTGGGGAGAACAAGTATTGGATACACTGACGATTTTGCAGGTTTTCCTACCTACAAAGCTTGTAGAGGTATGTATATTCTATCATACGTACACTTCAACTGTGAGAGACAGAATCTAAAACAAAAATCCAGGAAATGCCTTTTTTTTTTCTTTTAATTAATTTGCATTTTATTGCATGACATAAGTATTTGATAACCTACCAACCAGTAAGAATTCCGGCTCTCACAGACCTGTTAGGTTTTCTTTAAGAAGCCCTCCTGTTCTCCACTCATTACCTGTATTAACTGCACCTGTTTGAACTTGTTACCTGTAGAAAAGACACCTGTCCACACACTCAATCAAATAGACTCCAACCTCTCCACAATGGCCAAGACCAGAGAGCTGTGTAAGCACATCAGGGATAAAATTATAGACCTGCACAAGGCTGGGATGGGCTACAGGACAATAGGCAAGCAGCTTGGTGAGAAGGCAACAACTGTTGGCAAAATTATTAGAAAATGGAAGACGTTCAAGATGACGGTCAATCCCCCTCGGTCTGGGGCTCCATGCAAGATTTCACCTCGTGGGGCATCAATGATCATGAGGAAGGTGAGGGATCAGCCCAGAACTACACGGCAGGACCTGGTCAATGATCTGAAGAGAGCTGGTACCACAGTCTCAAAGAAAACCATTAGCAACACACTACGCCGTCATGGATTAAAATCCTGCAGCGCACGCAAGGTCCCCCTGCTCAAGCCAGCGCATGTCCAGGCCTGTCTGAAGTTTGCCAATGACCATCTGGATGATCCAGAGGAGGAATGGGAGAAGGTCATGTGGTCTGATGAGACAAAAATAGAGCTTTTTGGTCTAAACTCCACTCGCCATGTGTGGAGAAAGAAGAAGGATGAGTACAACCCCAAGAACACCATCCCAACCGTGAAGCATGGAGGTGGAAACATCATTCTTTGGGGATGCTTTTCTGCAAAGGGGACAGGACAACTGCATCGCATTGAGGGGAGGATGGATGGGGCCATGTATTGCGAGATCTTGGCCAACAACCTCCTTTCCTCAGTAAGAGCATTGAAGATGGGTTGTGGCTGGGTCTTCCAGCATGACAATGACCCAAAACACACAGCCAGGGCAACTAAGGAGTGGGTCCGTAAGAAGCATCTCAAGGTCCTGGAGTGCCCTAGCCAGTCTCCAGACCTGAACCCAATAGAAAATCTTTGAAGGGAGCTCAAAGTCTGTATTGCCCAGCGACAGCCCCGAAACCTGAAGGATCTGGAGAAAGTCTGTATGGAGGAGTCGGCCAAAATCCCTGCTGCAGTGTGTGCAAACCTGGTCAAGAACTACAGGAAAAATATGATCTCTGTAAATGCAAACAAAGGTTTCTGCACCAAATATTTAGTTCTGCTTTTCTGATGTATCAAATACTTATGTCATGCAATAAAATGCTAATTATTTACTTAAAAATCATACAATGTGATTATCTGGATTTTTTTTTTAGATTCTGTCTCTCACAGTTGAAGTGTAGCTATGATAAAAAAAACCTCTACAGACCTCTACATGCTTTGTAGGAAAACCTGCAAAATCGGCAGTGTATCAAATACTTGTTCTCCCCACTGTATGGGTGGCAGCCTTGCTCTTGTTTATTCAGCAAAATATTTTCCTTGTGTGAAAATCAAAATTTTGGATGTTTTGGTTCATTTAAACCTTGTGCTCCCTGGGAATGTTCAAAACATGTATGATTACAGAAGGGAAATAGTACATTTCCATTTTCTTTTCTGACATACTAGCTAAGCTCTAGTTAATGCAGTTTTCCAGATAACATTCAGATCTATGAAATCAGCCTCAGCCAAATAACTAGCTTGCTAGTTAAGAATGTAGTTGTAATAAAATTAAATTTTTACAATGCATTTGGGAACACACTCCACAACACCCCACCACCTCAAAAACATGCTGCAGTTGGACAACTTGTCACACCTCATGACACATTTGGATTCTAAAGAGGGTATCAAATTACGGATGAGTTCGTGAGAGCCAAGATCCCATTACTAACGACCAGACTGGCAACATGATCAAATGACTGATGACCACCCTGCCTCAGAGTAGATGATCTGGAGGGATCAGCAAATTAATTTTACAGTCCCAATACCCAGCTGATAACTGATGATATTATGTCTGTCATGTCCTGGATGCGGGCCCCTAGGCTCCCATTCAGGGCATGTCACATGGAGAGGCCTCTAGCCATCTCCATGCCGCTGTGGGCTCCCCAGTCAGAGCAGCTGCATTCAGTTGACTCTGATTGGAGAGCCTACTTAGGCTAGGCTACAGCCACACTCAGTGTGGTTTATTGTTTGTGTTTGTGTCACAACTTCACGGTTTGTCTTTCATTTAATTCAATGCTCAAGTGGATACGCTACACGTTTCTTGTATTTAGTTTAAGTTCTGTTTGCTACATACAGCACCTTACTTTTCCGTTTACAGTTTGTGTTAGTTTGTACCTGTTTTGTGTTATTGGATTAAATTCACCTTTTTGTTTATACAATGTCTGCTTTTGGTTCTGCCGCACACTACGACTGTGACAATGTCAGAATCCCTCAATCTTAAAGCTTTGCATTAACAAACGCTGCAATATGATATTCAGGTCAAATTTGTTCGTACCCCTCCACAAAAAACTAAGAATACACAATGTTCTATGAAAAAAATTAAAACTGACAAAAGTAATTTGCATCCACCATTCTATGTTATTCTTTACCTAATAGAAATTAGACTTTGCTTTAGATTTTCTATTCAACATAATATTGTAAATAAATATAACAAAAGACAAAACTCAATGGCAAGGACAATAATTATGGGACCCTTAACGTAATATTGTGTTGCACAACCTTTAGAGGCAGTCACTGCAATCAGACATTTTCTGTAGCTCTCAATGAGACCAGCTGTTTCAAGTTTAAAGAGTGTCATCTTTGACCCATCTTTTTAATATTACCTTGGTTTCACATTTAAACTTAGTGAATAACCTTAGTGGGGTTTAACCCTTTTAAAAGGAGGTGATCCAACAGTACTTAATAATTACTGACCAATCTCAAAACTTCTGTTTTAGCCCAAGTTCTGGAATTCCTAGTTACTGAACAGGTGAAAGAGTATTTAGACAACCAAACAGTCACGGTTCCAAAAAAATACCAGAACGGTTACTGCTGTCATGAAAGTTGTGAATTTGTGTGAACATTATTAACACTTTGGATAGTAAGCAATATTGGGTGTCTCTTTTCATTGACTTGTCCAAAGCTTTTGATACCGTGGATCACAACATTCTGATAGAACAAATTGTGTACAGTTTTTTCTCTTCATGCTGTAAGTTGGTTTGTCAACTACCTTACATAACAAGGACCCAGGCAACCCAGTTTGAGGATCTTAAATTTTTTGTCCTAACAGTTTGTAAGGGGGACCCTCAGGGTTCAGTTCTAGGCCCACTTTCATGTACTGCTTATATAAATTGCTTAGGAGACATATTCAAAGCTCATCTTTCCATTTTAATGCAGATTGTAGTATTATGTATTGCTGTGCAGCCACCCTCAGCAAAGCTTTACAGTAAATGCAAAATGCTTTATATAAGAGTGCAAGGTCAACTTTATCCACTGAAACTTGTTCTGAATGCTGAAAAAAACAAAAGTATGGTATTTTTCTTACCTGTAGCAAGATAGAGTAAAATAAGAGAATTGTTAATACTCAAGGTTAACAAATTGCGGCAGTCTCTGCCTACAAATACTTGGGATTTCTCATTTATGACATACATTTAAGCCTCATATACAGAGTCTGGTTAAGAAATGTTAGATTTTTATTTTAGGAATAAGCTGCGTGGTGCTGGGCTGTGAGCACAGGTCCCTGTAGAGGACATAAGGCCCTCTTGGAGTTTGTTTCTGACAATTTAGTTTTAAACACGCACACCAGTATCCTGCTGGAGATCATTTTGTAGGGCTCTGGAAGTATTGCCTTCTGTTGACACTTTAGAGTTGGCTATTTTGAGACTGTAATTGAACCCACAAATGATTATGCTGATGATACGGAACTAGTCTAAAGAATAACAATTTTTTAGCTTCTTTAATCATCATAACAGTTTTCAGCAGTGCTAACATAATCGCAACAGGGTTCACAGAAGTGATATCTGCAAATAATGGGCATTTGCATTCCATGTAGATATTCACAAAGATTTAAAAAAATATGTGCAGTGGGGCAAAAAAGTATTTAGTCAGCCAACAATTGTGCAAGTTCTCCCACTGAAAAAGAAAAGAGAGGCCTGTAATTTTCATCACAGGTACACTTCAACTATGACAGACAAAATGAGAAAAGAAAATCCTGAAAATCACATTGTAGGATTTTTAATGAATTTATTTGCAAATTATGGTGGAAAATAAGTATTTGGTCACCTACAAACAAGTAAGATTTCTGGCTCTCACAGACCTGTAACTTGTCCTTTAAGAGGCTCCTCTGTCCTCCACTCGTTACCTGTATTAATGGAACCTGTTTGAACTTGTTATCAGTATCATCAGTATCACACCTGTCCACAACCTCAAACAGTCACACTCCAAACTCCACTATGGCCAAGACCAAAGAGCTGTCAAAGGACATAAGAAACAAAATTGTAGACCTACACCAGGCTGGGAAGCCTGAATCTGCAATAGGTAAGCAGCTTGGTGTGAAGAAATCAACTGTGGGAGCAATGATTAGGAAATCAAAAACATACAAGACCACTGATAATCTCCCTCGATCTGGGGCTCCATGCAAGATCTCACCCCGTGGGGTCAAAATGATCACAAGAATGGTGAGCAAAAATCCCAGAACCACACGGGGGGACCTAGTGAATGACCTGCAGAGAGATCAAAGTAACACTGTATCGATTTTTAGCTCTTGAAAGCCATTTACCAAACCTGCTCAATGGGTAGCAGAAAAGACAGCAAAATCATTTCCCGCTTGTAAAAAAAGCTTGGACCAACAAGGGCATCATTTTATCAAAGGTTTTATCAGAAGGAGTCCTATAGGTGATAAGTACTTAGGTACTTTAAGTAAAGGTTGTATTGGCCCATACCTGCAGGTCAGTAAGAAGGTTGCTGGTCTCTCTCACTCTGGCCCTGGTGGCATCCAGCTCAACGCATAGTTTCTCCTGGGTGTCCTTCAGACTGGAGATGTGGCTGTGTGCAGAGCCAAGGTTTTGCTCACCTTCCTTCACCAACTCCTGAAGATGTGACACCTGCAGTGGACAGCAAGGGAGATAAGACATCCTACAACCTACGGACCAAATAAGTAGGAGTAAGAAAGAGGAACAGTCATACTAATAATGTTGGGTTTTTCAGAATGTCTATTTGACCAGAAGAGGTACAATTTGCATTGGTTGAATACACATGTTATATTAAAGGCTGTTTACTGAGCATGTTCAATACTACTATGGTGACAGAGAGTGGTTAATGGCTATTTCAGCATTTATAAACCATTTTAACACATTGCTCAAAATATATTGCTGGTCAGTTCCTGCCAAATAGTCTGAGGATATTTTATTGTTAAGTTA
Source organism: Novumbra hubbsi (assembly GCA_016801125.1). NCBI lineage: Eukaryota > Metazoa > Chordata > Actinopteri > Esociformes > Umbridae > Novumbra > Novumbra hubbsi. The sequence goes on along the minus strand of JACXGK010008942.1, from coordinate 14,013 downwards.
TTAAGCATGTATAAAGCATTTACAACTGCTTCTATGATGAACCAATATGTATCTGGATGTTAATGCAGATTAATGCAGTTTGTTAGATTCTGATTCAAAACCAAGTGAAGAGCCAATCAAGTCAGGGGAGATTCATTTCTTTATTAGCAGGAGTCCAAGATGTTGACCATCCATAGTTCATACATGTTCTTCTCCAAGCAATCCAAGGTAATCTCCAAAGACTATAGCTTTAACACAACCTTTTATGTCAGAATGCATAGGAGGGGGTCAAAGGTATTAGCCAATCAGTACACAAGGTCCATCCCACAACAAACCCCTGATGGCCTGCTCCTGATAAGAAAAACCAATGACAACGCATGGACAACCCCCTAAGAGGCATAGACAACCCCCTTAAATAACCACATCCTGTCCATTGTTGTTTGTTCTAATCATAAATTGAGTCAAACTTAAACCATTTGAGCTCCATATTCCCACAATTTGGACTGTTATTTTCCCATGACGTGTTGTTGCTGTCCTATTAACAGGGGTCGTTTTTTCCACTAATGATGTCTTTGCTCAAATCTACAAGAAACATTATATACTAATCATAATATTTAATGTTACCCTTCATTATATTATTCATATTTTAATAAAATGTTATTTAATAACTCAATGATAGTGTGTGCACTATTATGGACATTCTATTCTAAGCCTGTATACTGTTTCCAACTAACAAAGAGTGAGAGAAAACACTTTAGCGCAATTAACAGTTGGTTAATTTATTTGCAAGGAGAGCATAGTTCACTTCCAGACAGGTGATAGTAAAGTATCTCCAAATAATCAAAGTTACAGTCAATAATTTATACATAATATGTGCAAATAACACATCATGCTTCATCGTGTCCTAAATGGCCCAATATCCCCTTGTTCCCCCAAGGGGAAGAGGCCCTCGTATCGGCCTCATTCCTTATAGATTGAAACAACAGATTCAATGATAGCCAGAACAGATGGTCAACCGGTCACAGGACTCAACATTCTGATAGGTGTTACTAACAAACAAAGACCAGATCGTCTCCAAAGTCCATGATGTCATGACTATTCCTCTTACTTATCTAAAGTGTCTTTTCCTGAACTCTAACATAACCTGGTAAACAGTATACATTATATTACCACAACAGCACTAATACGATCACATTAATACCTTTGGTCTTCAATTTTCACATTTGGTGTAACATTTTCATCTTGTTTTTTTATTTATTGTAACTTAGATGACCATCTGTAAATTATTTACAACCTGTATCACTCATGAAAGGAGACATTATTTTAAAGTGACACACCTACAACCATTTGCCAAGAGTTATAAACAGTTACAAATGCTGAAAGGATACCATATTATAAAGTAACCCCAAAACATTTTACAGTTATAACTGCTAAAAGGTTATCATATTTTAAATTGACAATGACAATTTCTGAATAAGTTACAAACATTTATATCAGTTAAAAAGTTTACTTTAAATGTCAGAATTATGGACATTCAGTATTACGTTATCAAAATTAACAAATACTATTATTAGATTAGATTAGAATCAACTTTATTGTCATTGAACAGTACAAGTACAGACAACAACGAAATGCAGTTAGCATCCAATCAGAAGTGTAAATTTCTTTTTGAAGGGCAGTGTGCAAATGGCATGGTTAAGTAATGTGCAATAAGCAATGTACCGTGTATAGATGTGCAAATGGCATGGTTAAGTAGATGAGGTGTCCAGGTGTAAATATGCAATAAGAAGTACAGACAGTATACATTGAGCAAATGGCAATAATGATGAGGTAGCATGTGCAGAGCAGGAGGAAGCCTATCGTCGAGACACAGAGTTCAGGTAATAGTAGCTGGGAAGAAACTGTTCCTAAGCCGGCTGGTGATTGAATTAAGAGACTGGTACCGCTTGCCAGATGGCAGGGAGGCGAACAGTTTGTTACCTATACAATGGACAGTATATTTAACATACACACAAAAATCAATTATAATTAGCATTTATTCATACGTATTCCAAGGAAAGACATACATAAGTTGTGTTAAGTAGTTGACCCTGTAACGATAGGGTTGCACGGTGCCGGTAGGTGGTGGTATTCTGGGGAGCACTTTTATTTTGAAGCACACTTTTGACACCGTAGCCTATTTGCGCACCTGTTGTCACTTGTTGATTTGTGTGTGTATTGAGGCCTTTTGTTTCTGTCACTGGGTGTGGTTCTGTCACGTCGCCTCCTGGTGGTGGATCTACCTCCGGGCGCGTGCCTCCCCGGCGTTCGACGTCGCCGGCCTTCTAGCGCCATCGTGTGAGTTTGTCCTGTTTCCCATGTCCTGTGTAGGCACCCTTCCCTGATTCCCTGCAGCTGTAACTCATTAGCTGGGTATTTAAACCCTTGTGTGTCTTGTCTCCTTGTGCGTTATTGTCATTGTTACGTGTTGCAGTACTTTAACAGCGCTGCCTTGTCAAGCGCACCTGTTTACTGTTCTAAACGTACCTATCCGTGCCTGCGAGCACGTTTGCTCTTGCAAAGCCTCCATCGGCTGTATCGCTTAGTTCGGAATAAATTTCCGAACGCTTTGACCAACCCCTGCGCCTTGATTCGCTCCTTCCTTTCGCCAGCCGTCACAGGTTCATTGTGGATACGCTACACGTTAGTTCCCGTCATGTTTGGTGTTGTGTTTGTTTTATGTTTTATTTGCTGCTTTGTTTCAGTGCCTTTTGTTTAAGTGTTCTTTTGTTTGTTTTGTATATAAATGGTAGGTTCTTTAAATTATTTAAAAATGTCTGCGAATGGTTCCATCTTCACCCACACCTGTGACAGACCCCTTTACAAAACATGTTTGGCAACTCAAACCTTCAGCTCCCTCCACATATTTTCTATGGGATTAAGGTCTGGAGACTGGCTAGGCCACTCCAGGAGCTTTATGTGCTTGTTCTTCAGACACTCTTTGTTGCTTTGGACATGTGTTTTGGGTCATTGTCATGCTGGAATATCCATCCATGTCCCATTTTCAATGCCCTGGCAGAGAGAAAGAGGTTCTCATCCAAAGTTTTATGGTACATGGCCTCATCCATCGTCCCTTTGATGCGGTGAAGTTGTCCTTTACCCTTAGCAGAAAAACACCCCCAAAGCATAATGTTTCCACCTCCATGTTTGACGGTGGGGATGGTGTTCTTGGGGTCATAGGCAGCATTCTTCCTCCTCCAAACACGACGAGTTGAGTTGATGCCAAAGAGCTTGATTTTGGTTTCCTCTGACTACAACACTTACAGCCAGTTCTCCTCTGAATCATTCAGATGTTCATTGGCAAACTTCAGACGGGCCTGTACATGTGCTTTTTTGAGCAAGGGGGACCTTGGGGGCGCTGCAGGATCTACGTCCTTAACGGCGTAATGTGTTACCAAATGTTTTCTTGGTGACTATGGTCCCAGCTGCCTTTAGATAATTGACAAGATCCTCCCATGTAGTTCTGGGCGGATTCCTCACTAGTGTCATGATCATTGAAACTCCACAAGGTGAGAACTTGCATGGAGCCCTAGACCGAGGGAGATTGACAGTTATTTTGTGTTTCTTCCATTCAAGAATTATCGCACCAACTGTTGTAAAACATCTCACCAAGCTGCTTGGCAAAGATCTTGTAGCCCATTCCAGCCTTGTGTAGGTCTACAATCTTGACCCTGACATCCTTGGACAGCTCTTTGGTCTTGGCCATGGTGGAGAGTTTGGAATCCGATCTGATTGATGCAGGTAACAAACTGAGATTAGGAGCACTCCCTTTAAGAAAATGCTCCTAATCTCAGTTTGTTTCCTGTATAAAAGACACATGCCAGCCATAAATCTTGCTGATTGATAGAAGATCAAATACTTACTTCACTGAGTAAAATGCAAATCAATGTAACTTGTCTCTCATTGTTCAAATAGACCTACCATTAAGATTATAGACTGATTATAGACTGACTTTCTTTGTCAGTGGGCAAACATACAAAATCATCAGGGGATCAAATAATATTTACCTCCACTGTAATAGTGAACTACCCAAATACAGTGCCGAAGTAGCAAACTATAATCATCCAAGGCAACAAACCATTTAAACAAACTTGATGATGTAAAATATAATACTATAGCACTTATACAAACAGTTGTTTTCCACATCTGTGAATTAGACATGCATTTTACACAAAAAGAAAATTATGGAAGCTAACAAGCAAGATGGGAGAGGCTAAGTGAATCCTCAACTAACTAACTAACTCAAGCTAATTTTCTAACTTTACTAATGATTAGTGCTTTAATTATTTTTTAAGTGACAATATTGAAGAAACAATTAAACTGTTTTCATAACTCGAATCCTTCCAAATACAGTAGGCCTATGTCACGTCTCCACCTAGCGGCAGGCCCTCCTCTGGTAGCGTTGGGATCCAGCGTTCGGCTTCGCCAACCTTTTAGTCACCATCGTTCATGTTCGTCCTGTTTCCCATGTCCTGTGAAAGGCACCCTTCCCTGATTCCTGCCAGCTGCTCCCTACTGTCCACCTATTAAAACCCTTGTGTATCTTGTCTCTGTGTTTGTTATTGTCATCTGTAATACGTTTGATGCTCTGCACATTTACGCACTGCGTTGCATCATTATTGTCTAGAGGACTATCTCACTCGTGCTATTTCACCCGCATGTTTACTTATTATCAAGGAATAATAAACCTTGTAATTATTTGGCTAATTGCGTTTTGGTTCACTTCATTCCTCAAGCATCACAGCCTACCTAATTTTGGTGTGTATGTTAAATATACCTTCCAGTGTATAGATAATAATATAGTGTAACATGGATAACTTGTCTGTTTAATTTTAAACAGATATAAATGTTAGTAACTCATTCAGAAATGGTCATTGGTTTGTCACTTCATAGAATGGTATTTGTTCAACTGTTATTTTTTATTTATTGTAGTTGTTGTGTCACTTTAAAATGAGGTATCCTTTCAGCAGTTCAAACCCATTTGTAAATGGTTATTTGTGAGTATCTTTATAAGGTATCTTTTCAGCATTTATAACTGGTTATAACTCATTTGTAAATGGTTAAGTTGTCACTTTAAAATAAGGTTTATTTTCAAGAGTAATAAGGGTGTGTAAATTATTTACAGTTGGTCATAATTTAAGATGAAGTTTGAACAACAAAAAAGAATATTGAATTCCAACGTATAGATACAATTCGCATAAATTCAAACACTAAATATGGATTATTGAATAAAATTGTGTTGGGAAATGAATAATACAATAAAGGTTAACATATAACTAAATAAAATGATGACATAATCTCTTGTATATCTTTGTGGAAAAACCAACCCCTGCCTGCAAGTGGCTGGGACAGCACAAACACATCAAAACCAATAGTGGGAACAGCAAAAAACTACTATTTGGCAAGAACTGACCAGCTATCGCACTATTTTAAGTAATAAGTTATAATGGTTTTTAGATGTTGTATAGTACATCAATAAATCCTAAAATAACCATTAATATCATCATTATAAAGCCTTTACAAACAATTTACAAAAGGCATCTTAATTTAAAGTGTTCATAAAATCTGCATTAACAGATTCCGTGAATATGCAGCTATGTTGCATTTCTATCAAACAGGCTAGCAAATAATAGGCAGGGCCTGGTGACGGCGAGAATCAATTATTGTGAAAAAAGAAGCCTTTGTAATTGTGAAAGAAAAAGAGAACAAAACAATACACCTTCACTGACAGTATAGTCAAGAAAAGTACCCCAGGCCTCTGGTCTCTTTGCGTAACGGCACCCCACTTGGAGTATAACACGTCTAAGTTATGGAAATGTACACACAATCCAAATATTTGTTCAGCCTGTCATGATTTATTTAGGAAATACACTTAATTAGAAACGATTGGTTGAAAATTTGGTTTGTCCATCCTTACCTCCTGATTGGCTATGTTGAGCTTTGCAGAAAGCTCCTCTTTCAGGTTGTCAAGCTGCTGTTGGAAACAGTTCTTCTGCTCCTCCAAGGAGAGTCGACGAATCTCAAACTCTTGCCCCATTTTCTAAAGTGATGATCAAAACCAAGGACTTAATTGCAAACATTAGAAAAATATAATAATGGGTATTCCTGGGGATCCTATTCCTGTGTTTTAATGTTAATAAAAGTAATGTTATGTTTTTTGTCTTAAGGCAAAATGGCAGCAGTGTTTACATCAACTGTTAGATGGAGAGCATGCCAAAACCTTAAAATACGGCATAGGAACAAGGACTGCACTCCAGTTGTTGAGAATGTGGAAGGAAACGAAGAAGAGAGGATGGAAGAGCAGAAATTTTACATGGGACAGACACAATGTACTGCAATTGTGGACATATTTGATTGGTCAGAGGAGCCTAATGAATCTGATTTACATTACCCTATTGAGGTAGAAAGTACAAAATCGATAACTGGGCGCTAAGTTTTAGGATCCCACTTGTTGCTTTGACAGCTCAATTAGGCCTATTGAGAACCTAACACACTGAATTCCCAAAGGATGCAACTGTCCTTAAGACAAAGACTGAATATATTATTTGGGAAAGAGGTGACAAGGGACATACCACTACTTTGGCATTACTCGTGACAAACACAAACAATAAACCACACCGGGTGTGGTGCAAACTTAACCTAAGTAGGCTCCCCAATCAGAGTCAACTGAATGCAGCTGCTCTGACTGGGGAGCCCACAACGGCATAGAGAGGGCTAGAGGCCACACAATTAGTCTTGCCCTGAAATGGCCAGGGGCTCGCAGCCAGGGCATGACGATAATTCATAATTCGCAATAAGTTATTATCACAAAAACAACTATATTAAAAGCCTCAGTAACAACAATCACAATTATAATAATATATAAAATAAGATGACGAGGAATATAACACTTACAAATGTACCAATATAGCTGGGGAATATTTATAGTTTTTTAGACGGATCACGATCTTGATGTGAACGCTTCTGCATCGATTCATAAGAAGAAAGAATAGATTGTTTGTTTTAATTAATAAATATATATTAATAATTCACGCCGGAATCGTTCACTTCAGCATCGTGACATAGTACTGTTTTTTGTAAACAAATATATATATACAGTGGGGCAAAAATGTATTTAGTCAGCCACGAATTGTGCAAGTTCTCCCACTGAAAAAGATGAGAGAGGCTTGTAATTTTCATCATATGTACACTTCAACTATGACTGACAAAATGAGACAATGACAGAGGTCAAACGTTTCCGGAAGTCTTCACAAGGTTGTCACACACTGTTGCTGGTATTTTGGCCCATTCCTCCATGCAGATCTCCTCTAGAGCAGTGATGTTTTGGGGCTGTTGCAGGGCAACACGGACTTTCAACTCCCTCCAAAGATTTTCTATGGGGTTGAGATCTGGAGACTGGCTAGGCCACTCCAGGACCCTGAAATGCTTCTTACAAAGCCACTCCTTCGTTGCACAGGCCGTGTGTTTGGGATCATTGTCATGCTGAAAGACCCGGCCACGTTTCATCTTCAATGCCCTAGCAGATGGAAGGAGGTTTTCACTCAAAATCTCACGATACATGGCCCCATTCATTCTGTCCTTTACACGGATCAGTCGTCCTGGTCCCTTTGCAGAAAAACAGCCCCAAAGCATGATGTTCCCACCCCCATGCTTCACAGTAGGTATGGTGTTCTTTGGATGCAACTCAGCATTCTTTGTCCTCCACACACGACGAGTTGAGTTTTTACCAAAAAGTTATATTTTGGCTTCATCTGACCATATGACATTCTCCCAATATTCTTCTGGATCATCCAAATGCTCTCTAGCGAACTTCAGACGGGCCTGGACATGTACTGGCTTAAGCAGGGGGACACGTCTGGCACTGCAAGATTTGAGTCCCTGGCGGCATAGTGTGTTACTGATGGTAGGCTTTGTTACTTTGGTCCCAGCTCTCTGCAGGTCCCCCTGTGTGGTTCTGGGATTTTTGCTCACCGTTCTTGTGATCATTTTGTCTCCACGGGGTGAGATCTTGCGTGGAGCCCCAGATCGAGGGAGATTATCAGTGGTCTTGTATGTCTTCCATTTCCTAATAATTGCTCCCACAGTTGATTTCTTTACACCAAGCTGCTTACCTACTGCAGATTCAGTCTTCCCAGCCTGGTGCAGGTCTACAAGTTTGTTTCTGGTGTCTTTTGACAGCTCTTTGGTCTTGGCCATAGTGGAGTTTGGAGTGTGACTGTTTGAGGTTGTGGACAGGTGTTTTTTATACTGTTAACAAGTTCAAACAGGTGCCATTAATACAGGTAACGAGTGGAGGACAAAGGAGCATCTTAAAGGACAAGTTACAGGTCTGTGAGAGCCAGAAATCTTGCTTGTTTGAGCGTGACCAAATACTTATTTTCCACCATATTTTGCTAATAAAATCATAAAAAATCCTACAATGTGATTTTCTGGTGGGGCTCCATAACCCCTAGATGGGGCTCCCTAACCCCTAGGTGGATTTTTTTCTTCTCATTTTGTCTGTCATAATTGATTTGTACCTGTGATGAAAATTACAGGCCTCTCTCATCTTTTTCAGTCGGAGAACTTGCACAATTGGTGGCTGACTAAATACTTTTTTGCCCCACTGTATATATAAATATTTTGTAAAGTTACAGTGGGGAGAACAAGTATTTGATACACTGCCGATTGTGCAGGTTTTCCTACTTACAAAGCATGTAGAGGTCTGTAATTTTTATCATAGGTACACTTCAACTGTGAGAGACGGAATCGAAAACATAAATCCAGAAAATCACATAATATGATTTTTAAGTAAATCATTTGCATTTTATCGCAAGTATTTGATCACCTACCAACCAGTAAGAATTCCAGCTTTCACAGACCTGTTAGTTTGTTCTTAAGAACCACTCCTGTTCTCCACTCATTACCTGTATTAAATACACCTGTTTGAACTCGTTACTTGTAGAAAAGACACCTGTCCACACACTCAATCAAACAGACTCCAAACTCTCCACAATGGCCAAGACCAGAAAGTTGTGTAAGGACATTAGGGATACAATTGTAAACCTGCACAAGGCTGGGATGGGCTACAGGACAATAGGCAAGCAGCTTGGTGAGAAGGCAACAACTGTTGGCGCAATTATTAGAAAATGGTAGAAGTTCAAGATGACGGTCAATCACCCTTGGTCTGGGGCTCCATGCAAGATCTCACCTCGTGGGGCATCGATGATCATGAGGAAGGTGAGGGATCAGCCCAGAACTACACGGCAGGACCTGGTCAATGACCTGAAGAGAGCTGGTACCACAGTCTCAAAGAAAACCATTAGTAACACACCAAGCCTTTGTGGATTAAAATCCTGCTGCGCGCATGCAAGGTCCCCCTGCTCAGGCCAGCGCATGTTCAGGCCCGTCTGAAGTTTGCCAATGACCATCTGGATGATCCAGAGGACAAAAATAGAGCTTTTTGGTCTAAACTCCACTCGCCGTGTTTGGAGGAAGAAGAAGGATGAGTACAACCCCAAGAACACCATCCCAACCGTGAAGCAAAAAGGTGGATGCTTTTCTGCAAAGGGGACAGGACGACTGCACCGCATTGAGGGGAGGATGGATGGGGCCATGTATCGCAAGACAACCTCCTTCCCTCAGTAAGAGCATTGAAGATGGGTCGTGGCTGGATCTTTCAGCATGACAACGACCCAAAACACACAGCCAGGGCAACTAAGGAGTGGCTCCATAAGAAGCATCTTAAGGTCCTGGAGTGGCCTAGCCAGTCTCCAAACCTGAACCCAATAGAAATTCTTTGGAGGGAGCTGAAAGTCCGTATTGCCCAGCGACAGCCCTGAAACCTGAAGGATCTGAAGAAGGTCTGTATGTGTGGGCCAAAATCCCTGCTGCAGTGTGTGCAAACCTGGTCAAGAACTACAGGAAACGTATGATCTCTGTAATTGCAAACAAAGGTTTCTGTACCAAATATTAAGTTCTGTGATTTTCTGGATTTTTTTTCCGATTCTGTCTCTCACAGTTGAAGTGTACCTATGATAAAAATTAGACCTCTACATGCTTTGTAAGTAGGAAAACCTGCAAAATCGTCAGTGTATCAAATACTTGTTCTCCCCACTGTATGTCCTTCGGACGTAACGCATGTGCTCCTGTCTGATGTAGTTCTAACGTAGATAGGAGAAATGGCGCAGGGAGTGCTTAACAATGCACCTAGCTGCTTGAAATCAGACATTTGGGCATGTTTTTTTTTTAAGAAATACAAACTTTAAAAATCGTATTAAATTGATTAAAACGTTCGGCAATACTACAAATCTATGGAATCACATGTCCTGTTTTCACTCGGAGCTGGGGTTAGCATCAACCCCGCATTACGCAGTGAATCAGCGTATTATTCAACAATTGAGGCTATCAACTGTACCTCAGATGTCCAAAAGGACAAAGAAGATCACATTGTCCATTGCCACATTTATTGCAAGGATCTTCGCCAATATAGCAGGATTGTAAGGATCTCATACTCGGTCATGGAAAACAAATGCTTTGGCTTCCTCCTCCATACCCTGGTGCCAAAATACATAATCCCTTCTCTGAGTTCAGAAACATATTTCTGAGTGAATAATACAATTTAGATTTTACACATAAACAATAGAATGTTATATGTTATACTACCTCGTTTTACAAATAATACATTTGCATAAAAGGCAACTTTTTAAGTCATTTTATAGTCTGTGTTATACAAACATGTTTTAGACCATACCTTTTCCTATAATAAAGCTGCTACAGAAATGTATGTTTATAATGTCAAAACTTTATTTTGTGTTTACACTGACAAAACTTGATAAATAGGTTTATTTGTTTGAAAACAGTTGATTAATATAAATCCATGTTTCTTTTTGTAATAAAATAATTGGAGCAAGATGCATCCATCAAGAATCGTTTTATAATCGAATCACTCCCTAAGTCACTCAGGCATACAGCATTGACATACATGGAGATCATAAATGGCCGTTATATTTTCGGTTGTTGTCTTCGTGATTAGCTAACAGGTCTTAAATTCACTAGTGAGAGGATAAATAAACCAATAGTTCTGGGGCGAGCAGTTACCTGAATGATGGCAGAACTTGCTCTTCTTAAGGACTTCGACTGTAGGCTGAGATGTGAAAATAATATTCTGTTACAGATCATAAATTATGTTCCGGAAGTGTTCCTAAGCCCATGAAGTGACTTCCACTACAAAACCGTGTCGGTTTTCAATGCAGTGTCGTCTTAGGGCCTGAAAATCACAGGCATCCAATATTGGTTTTCTGGCCTTGTCCCTTGCATATAGAGATTTGTCCAGATCCTCTTATCATTTAAGGATATTATGTAATGTAGATGATCACGCTGCAAGCTCACATTATTCATAAATTGTTACACTATTTTCCCACGCAGTCTTTCACAGAGTGGTGAACCTCTTTCCATCCTCACTTCTGACAGACTGTTACGAATTAACCTAATTAGATGTGTGATAGTCCACAAGGAATATTCCACCAAAAAACAATTGTCAGTAGAAGATAGTAGTAGACGGCTGTTTAGCTGACAGTTTAATTGCCCTACTTCCGGTTCGGAGGTGTGATGGGAGGGCGGGACATAGGGGGGCGGCCCCCGGGATTTGTGTGTGTATGTGTGGGTGTATGTTTGTACATCTGTTTGATGAAGGTGTTTTATATGTCATAAACGCGTCTGGGAATTTCAGGACAGAGTGGTGCCCACGGGTCGGAAAAAAGGGTCATCCTGACAAATGGAACGACCGCGTTGGGACTGTGAGGTGCTATTTTTTAAAGTACTGCGTTTCATTGAGAGGTTAAAAAAAAAAGTAGTGTCGTCAAGAAGTCTGTAGGCTAACAAGGTGTTACCATCTTTTATTCGACCAGTACATGATTCTTTCGCATCCGAGGCGTCCCAGACGTTGCAATGAATATGTGAGCTAGAGAGGCGCCAGTGAGTTTAGGTGTTTAAAGTTTAGTTAATAACATACATGAGAACGCAGGACTCTGTAAGAAACATTAATTTACAATTTACCAGAGATTCTAGAGGGTACAGTTTTAACACATTACAGTACATTAAAATATGTTTACGATCAAATGAATATTTGTTTAAAACTCTACGTTGATAAGCGGATAAAAAAACCAATTTATTCTGCAGGAAGCAGTCCGATTTACCAGGGGGGTTTTAGACCTTGGATCGGTTTGGACGCGTGGACGAAAATAAGTGAATATATTTCCAAAATTATTGGTTTTAGCCAAGAATTATCAGAGGAAATTATAGTGTTTGGAGAGGACATTCGTATGTTGAGATTTCTAAACGAGAAAGTATATATTTAAAACTAACAGTTTACGGTTGTAGCTTCAATAAAAAGAGTAACTCCAAGGTTATAACTGAATATCCCGTGCATAGTTTTTTTTGTAATTTAGCTAATTACTATGTAGAACTATTAAAACTATAACGACAACGCTCTAAAAATGTGTCCGTTCAATAGCGTTATTATGCCAAAATGTTAAGTATTGATATAATGACATGATCAACAATCAGGGAGATTTATGTTACATGAAGATAAGCTATCATGCATATAGCTAACCATAACCCATAGATACATCCCTACAGGTCACAGGCATTTCTGTAGATTCTGCACTGATGTATGTCTTCGGGGTGTCTTTGTGAGGGGTGTGACAATCCTATCGATTCCAACTCAAGGAGTGGGGGGTTTAAGTCTGTTTATATCAGTGCTTAACATTTTGGCATAATAAAATTTTCTGACTAGACTTCCTGACTCAATTGAACTGATACATTCTACCAGGGGTTCTCAATTGTGCACATTTTGTTTTGTAGTGTTATGTATATTTTGTGGACAAACCCCCCATACAACCCAACACTTGGTTATAAACAATGGTACGTTTTGCTGCATCAATGACTGGAATGGCTTATATTAAAGTAATTTATTATAGGAACTTTTTTTCCTAAAGCACAGGGCCATGACTATAAATGGTAACTTACTGGCAACAGTTGAGCTAAAGAACAAACGTCAATGATTTAAAGATATTGTCATGCCCTGGCTGCGGGCCCCTGGCCGTTTCAGGGCATGACCCATGGAGAGGCCTCTAGCCTTCTCCATGCCGCTGTGGGCTTCCAGCTGTGAGCTCCAGCCCAGAGACACGTTCTGGATCCGGCTTCAGCCACACGGGTCAGTTTCCCGTGTCCTGCCCCCAGGGTCAGCTTCCCGTGTCCTGCCCCCAGGGTCCGCTTCCGTGTGCTGCCCCCAGGGTCCGCTTCCCGTGTCCTGCCCCCAGGGTCCGCTTCCCGTGTCCTGCCCCCAGGGCCAGCTTCCCGTGTCCTGCACCGAGGGCCAGCGTCCCGCTCCTTGCCCCGAGGGCCAGCGTCCCGCTCCTTGCCCCGAGGGCCAGCGTCCCGCTACTTGCCCCGAGGGCCAGCGTCCCGCTCCCTGCCCCGAGGGCCAGCGTCCCGCTCCCTGCCCCGAGGGCCCGCGTCCCGCTCCCTCCCCCGAGGGCCAGCGTCCCGCTCCCTCCCCCGAGGGCCAGCGTCCCGCTCCCTCCCCCGAGGGCCAGCGTCCCGCTCCCTCCCCCGAGGGCCAGCGTCCCGCTCCCTCCCCCGAGGGCCAGCGTCCCGCTCCCTGCCCCGAGGGCCAGCGTCCCGGTCCCTGCCCCGAGGGCCAGCGTCCCGCTCCCTGCCCCGAGGGCCAGCGTCCCGCTCCCTGCCCCGAGGGCCTGTGTCTCGCTCCCTGCCCCCAGGGCCTGTGTCTCGCTCCCTGCCCCCAGGGCCAGTCTGCCGTGCCCAGTTGAGACGCCGCCCCTGCCGTGCCCAGCTGAGACGCCGCCCCTGCCGTGCCCAGCTGAGACGCCGCCCCTGCCGTGCCCAGCTGAGACGCCGCCGCTGCCTCCCCCGGACGAGCCGGCGCTGCCTCCCCCGGACGAGCCGGCGCTGCCTCCCCCGGACGAGCCGCCGCCGCTGCCTCCCCCGGACGAG
>JACXGK010008941.1:0-21075 GCA_016801125.1 Novumbra hubbsi | reverse complement strand
CTGAGAGCAGGTACTGTAGCCTAGCCAGCTCATTTGATACTTCCGTGTAGCTAACTGAGAGCAGGTACTGTAGCCTAGCCAGCTCATTTGATACTTCCGTGTAGCTAACTGAGAGCAGGTACTGTAGCCTAGCCAGCTCATTTGATACTTCCGTGTAGCTAACTGAGAGCAGGTACTGTAGCCTAGCCAGCTCATTTGAATCCACAGTCTCTTGGTGGGCAGTGGCCCAGTCATCTGTTTGGCTCATTGAACATTGTATGTCAAGTTCAGTTGCATGAGACAAAAATAAAACCTCACATGCGGTGGCTTTGGGTGACATGATAAAAAGGGGGAATCAGATCCATAAGACATCTGCAATTACCTGAGGCAGTCCTTGTTCTTTACCATTACATCCACGGGTGTATTGTCAATGTTTTGACGGGCATGAACATTGGTAAGGTACAAAAATAACATCAACACACCCAGAAATACCAGCACCGCATCACTATCACACCCTAATAACATCCCCATATCATTTCTAACCCTTAAAATAACATCACCATATCACTATCACACCCTAATAACATCACTATATCACTTCTACCCCTTAAAATAACATAAGCATATCACTATCACACCCTAAAATAACTTTATTAACTGAATTAACGTCATAATTCTCAGCACTGTATCACTAAAAATACTTTTAATAGATCAATACAATTTGTACAGAAAATCTATAGGGACAATAAATATGTTTTAGAGGGTGAGTGTATTTAACCATCTAGAATCATTATTTGCTAGTGTTTTGCATTGACAGTGGTCTTACTGTAGGGTATACCTGAGTCTTCATCTTTTGTATCCCCTCCAGTTTCAGCTGATTTCACCAGTTACACAGGAGAGGTGAGGCTTTGAGTGTCCTCGCCTTCTTGATGTACTGGTCTTTGAAAGAGCTTCTTCACTTCTGAAAGAACCTTGATCCAGTTTTGGCCTTGAAAAACTGAAATTCTGGAGGAACTGTCAAAATACAAGGTTATTGAACATTATTGAACATTAGCTTTAGCAGACCTCATATGTGGTCAAAATAACAATTAATTTTATAAAAAATCAAGCCAAAATCTGCTTCCAAATCCTGTGAGGTCCAGGACAGCGGGTGTACGTAATAAATGGTGGGGGAAGTGTCTGTCTTGTAGTTTATAGATTATGTTATCAAGGATGATGCTTTGCCTAATTGTCTTACAACTTCCTAATTAATTGTGCACTTTAGTTGCATTATAGCAAGTCACAACAAGCTCATTTAACTGATCCTGACAAGCAAAAGAATGTAGACAAAATGTAATTACTTAAAGTTCTGTCTCGCAAAACAGAAATGCTTTCACTCGTACACCTCAAACAGCATACAATCCCTCCTCACCTAACTAGCTGTAGCTAATCACGTTACTTGTTAAATTTACCCTAAAGTTGTAGACACACTGTCCCTAACTTCAGAGTGACTGTTTACAAAATCAGTCTGCAGAACAGCATCTTCATTATCCTATTTCTGATCGGCATTATATAGCAGCACTGTTGCTGACATAGATCAGCTGTACTGTAATGCATTGTGTTACAGTTTGCACTATAGCTGACATAGATCAACTGTACTGTAATGCATTATGTTACAGTTAGCCCTGTAGCTGACATAGATCCGCTGTACTGTAATGCATTGTGTTACAGTTAGCACTGTAGCTGACACAGATCAACTGTAATGTAATGCATTATGTTACAGTTGGCAACACACATTTGGCATTGTAAGTTAACACAGATAACCTCCCGGTACTTAGCTTAGCTTCCGCATACAATAAACGTTATGTCCTATAAGATAGCTAGCTTCCCATCTCCCACATGGAAAGACTGAATATTCGGAGAAAAAGGTAGCAAAATAATTTCAGCCTTACCTTTGAAGAAGTAAATCCCATGGTTGAAGTACATAAACAGTACTGTAGCTTGAATTATTTGCAAATTCAGAACCAGCAACCATTTGCATGGCATCATTCTGGAAAGTTTGACTAACATAAGTTTCCCGACAACTGGCGTTCAGTGTTGCTAGCTACCCAGCGGTCAGTGTGGCCGCAAAACGTGAATATTTTCTAAACCTTGCAACAAAACCTTCCACAAAACAATAGCAATGCAATCGTAAACGAGAAGCACATTTTGAAACCTGTCATGTCTTCGTAGTGCAAGAACTGTAGGAGTTAAGTTGGCTATAATAATAAATAAATATATGAGTGAGATTACGTTATAATAATAATTGTTAGCAGCTACTATCTTGTGAACAGTAGCTAGCTAACTGATGTCAAATATTTCCCTTTGTATGTATGTTCAGCACCATCCCTTTTGTTTAGCTATGCGTTGCTGGCTATGCGCACATTTCCAACACGGCGTGACATCATATCGTTAAATACGTGTCCTTCCTAATGGGTATGAACCCATCTGATTTTCTGCCATGTTGTGTAGTTTTCAGAAGCCACACAATGAATCCAAGTTGGTTGACCCAGCTTTGATTCAGTTGATTCAACTGTCTGATGAATCAAAGCTGGGTCAACTGTCTGATGAATCCAAACCAGGTTACCTGATTGTCAGGGAACAGGTCCAGTTCACAATTTGAATAAAGTGATCACTCACTCGACATAATCCATAATTTCACTGTTGCTGAAGAGATTTAATTCCAACAAACACAGTCCACACACACCCAATGACGTGAAGAGGGCCCATCCGACCTTCCTCTCCCTTACTTGGCTGAAGAGAGTCGCAAACAGTTCTCAAACAGTTCCATTGCTGATCCATTGCGAGTTCCCTTCAAAGGAAGGTAAAAACATATGAGTTCATCACCAGGCCGATCTCCGGGTCATCAAAGACAGGAAAGCCCCATCAACATGACCCCAGCCATCAATCCAGTCTCGTTGTTTCTGCATGACAGGCGTAATGTGGAGTAGCAGTGCCTCAAACATGTAACCGGGCCTTAGAAACCTGGCCGTCACGGGTAAAAACAATAGCCCAATGAAATGTTAAAAAAATCTATTATTATCAAATGTCCGTAATGATTACACAATTGGTTATGCACATTGGTTATGTACATTGGCACATATTCAAATTTCACACCCTGGTTCATAAGGTAAACACACCCATACACAAGTCATAGCACTTGTACGTGCACACACACACACACACAATCAAATCGCTGTTGATATCGGGAGCCAGAGGGATGATGCAAATAGCACAACATCACTGGGTGCCAAGGGTGCATGGCTCCCGTGGCAGCCAATCAGAAGGACCCACGAGAAACTCTAATCACTGAAAACCAGTATCTCGTGCAATTATTTGTTATTGATTTGCAATATACTATTTAGCTTAGAAATTACATAATTGGACAATGATAAGGGATAAGCATCTGTATTTTACCTCAGGTTTGAGCAACCTGTGATTGTGGGGAATAAGCTGTGGAAGATAAAACCTACCATTGTAAATAGCATGAGCCTACCAACTAAGATACACAGGACACACTTTGACACACTTTGACCTATTAATTGTTCTCCACAGTTGATGAAGCAAATTCCCTCAAAACACCCGTGACGTCATTTTTGGTGCGGCCTCACAGCCTATCCACTGAAAAGTTAAAAGGCAGGACTTCCCGTACAGGAATAAAAACGCTACTGTCACACTATGGCATCCAGCCACAAGGCATGGGGGTTATTTTAGCATACTGGTAAAAAAAATATAAGCCTATCACATTCAGCTAAAGCTAGCAGAAGTGCCTGGCTCTATCGTGACTGATGAAACTTACTGCAGCGGGGGAACAGCAAACACAGGAGTGAGGTGCCATCTTTGTGCACCTCCTTGCGGGACAATTGAACAAGTTCCAGTCCTGTCAAATGCAGGGAGTCAGATAGCCTAGCATTTGGAGCACCTGAAGTGTAACCAAAAGGTTGCTAAATTGAATCCATGAGCCGGCAAAGTGTGAAATTCTGTATATAAGAGTGGGTTCTCAGGTAAATGTTGAACATCCTTAGCGAGGCAGATCTGAAAATAGTCCTTTACACTCCTTTACACTTACTTCTAAACCTCCAGATATTGCATTAGCGATTTCATTAACAATCCAAATGCAAGGGTTTCAAGTCATTAAAAGACAAGTTACAGAGAAAAGAGATTTGTCCAAAATGACAGCCACAAATGTTAGACCATAAAAATGTTCACTTTCAAAATGTCAATAGAAAATGTGTTTCGGGATAACTGAAAAGGTCATGCCTGTCACATTTCAACAAAATGGGGGAGATTTCCCATGCGATCTAATGGTTAGACGTTGACCAGAGTCACTGTTGCTGAGGCTTGATGAAGACGAGATTGACCTTGTATCCGTCAGGATTGGATACGATAATGCCAATGGGGGAATCTGAACAACGCCTACAACATTTTACTGCCAAAAACTCTTTCATTTTGTCATTGCCAGTAGCAGTACGTTTTACACAGGATATTATAACATGGGGGACAGTCAGTTTGCGGACCATCACCACTATGTGAAACAAATCAAGAATTACACTCTCTGTATCTTTCATAATCTGTATCCACGTCTCCTCCAATATTTGGCGAATTGTTTCCGCTTTAAATGAGCCTGTAAATGACACTGCTCAAAACAATTAAGGGAACTCATAATTATCACAGTTCAACACCAAGTAAATACAACTTTGGGGCAACCAGTCTGTTCAGTTAGGAAGCATAAGCAATTGTAAATCAAGGTCCCCTGTTTTACGTAGCACCAACAGGCAGCTGGAGGGGCAACAGCAAGACAACCCCCAAAACGGGAATGGTTTTGCAGGTTGTGGCCACAGACAATTGCTCTCTCCCTGTCACTACATGTAGCATGAGGCCAAGGCAGCAGCCCATTCAGGTTGCATCGGTAGTCCAGCTCCTACAGGATGACACACGCCGTCGCAGGAAGATTTGAGCATGGAGGAGGTACCACAAGATGGGTTGGTACACGAGGAGAGCTGGACAGGACCATAGATAGGCATCAACCCAGGAGGAGGACAGGTATCTGCTCCTTTGCGCGAGGAGGAACAAGAGGAGCCCTAAAAAGTGATCTCCATGTATTTCGACCAAAGTATTTCAGAGTACCGTACCGTACCATTTATTTTCAATGTTACAGGTCTCTTACAAAATCCATGGAGTGCTAAAGGCACCTCAAAATTGTATGATACACTATGATTAATTTAGATCTTACATTTAGAAAAGTATAAAACATCAAATGAGATTTTGCAAGTTTGTGGGATTCTTAATTGGTTAATATTCAAATGTTATGTTGCTCCAACACCTCTGTTCTGTTAACCTTGTCAACTGTAAAGCATATACACAAAGCACCTGTCTAGAGTGTGTCACTATCATTCATTTAAACATGGCACATGTCTAGAGTACAGTACAAAACATAAATTGAACTTACTGAAAGTTACAACAATTAATGTGTAAATTGTCTGTTGAGAAATGTACATTATATTCATGTTAAAATATGCCAAAGTCGCATTAACTAACATTAGCAGCCCCGATCTTCACACAATATTGGCTGGTCTGTCAGGCTCTTCAAACATTCACAGGCCACCTACATTATAGTCAGTGTTCGCGAGATCCACCTGAATGATGAGAACATCCACCTTCAGGATTGGCTCACAACGACAACCATTGATGGTTCCCCTCAGTTGATGAAGCAATGTGATGCTTGTTTTAATGTTATACATGTGAGAAACTGTAATCCACATTGTTTTCCGAAGGAACTTTATTTTTTACAATTTGGTCCTGCTATATAAGTTGTTCATAACCCGTTAACAAATGTTCATCAATCTACAACTTAAAAATAAGCAAATAATCATTTATTAGTTATGTGCTATGTTATGTTCATAAACAATGTATGTTCATTGTCCTACCTTTATTGTCATTTTAGCAATTATACATTTTCCTGCACATTTTCCCCCAAGGTATAAGTAGAAATAATGTTCAGAAAAAAACATTAAACACAATTTGGGGCTCACACAACTTTCAGAAAGGGAGCCACGGTCAAATGTATAATCCTCATTTATATTTGTATTCCACCTTAACCAAATATTATACTGTCCTGTTCTTCACATCTCCATCACCACGAAAAAGCCAACGATGAATTATTTTTCCATTCAAAACACCTTGTGGCCATCTCCTAGTCTGTAATCTCTAACCTTTATGAGGGTATGTGGGGCACTGGGCAAATGGATGAAATACAGAGTGTGCCTTTATATTGTCTGGAAGTAGGGACTTGGTTATTTCATGGGAACAGTCCATGTAGCTCTGGTTCTTGTCCATTCCAAAAGCCAACAACCGCTTTGCAAATTATATTTCCAAAGAGAACATTTTTGTTTTGGAGCACTTCACAATTCTCTTTTATGATTGCAGTTGCAGTCAAGATAACATCAATCAAAAAAAAATCATTTTGAGATCCTCACGAAGGAAAGGAACTGAAAATGAGCGGCATATCAAAAATAATGAATACAAATGTAATATATATGACTCTTGTCACAACGGGGGTTCAGGGCTTGTCGTTTACGGCCCACACCCCAAGGAACAAGCAGCAGTGTAGCACGGGAAAAAACTAAACAGAAAATACCAAAGAAGAGACGGGAAGCATCTCCTTCCCTTTTACAGAGTAGAGATTTAGATTGCAAATGACCATCAACAAGTCAAGTCAATTTAGAGAATAAAGTCTTCCGGTATCGGATGAGAGGCAAGACGAAATGCAAGGTGATGTTCAGTTCCACTTCACCTCCCCTAACCCAGCTCAACATCTTCAATCGTCGGATGCATGTGAGTCGACAAACGCTAATTGTTATCCCTGTTGATGGAACGTGCACTTCCACGCTGTACTAGATGCCTACAGCAACACGGAAGCCATTTTCATCCACGCCTTCAGGGAGGAATACAAATCCCTCTTAAACTCTAATCACAAGAACCCGCTTAATCTCTCAAGTCCACTGGGAAAATCGAGTCATCATTATGCCGTGATATCGGAGGGGCTCGGATCATTTCAGACGGATTTACAACCTCAAATTCTGGCTGAAGGCTCACCGCACCTCGGAAGGTGTCAGGTACTGTGACCATTTGGGGAGAAACTTTGTTTGAAAAAAAAAGGATAGTTCACATCCAAACTGTGAAAATCGATTACACTATGAAATCTGTTTTACAGATAGACTGCCTGTTCCTTGGGATGACTGGTGTACTTTAAAACCTGTATCCAACCTAAAGACCCTGGCCTGAGACCACAAATAAAAAAGAATATGCTGAGCAAATATCTTCTCCTTATCAGATTAAATGTAGGAACCAGGCACCTTGAATACCGAGCAAACTCGTTGAAAAGAGGTTAGGACTAAATGGTGACAGATAGTAATTACTGATTTGTCACCAATTATCTACTTTCAGACTTCAATCCAGACTGTTTGTTTCTAAAGGGAACATGGTTGGAACTTATTTTTTTAAGTAAGATCACATTTTTCCAAAGTGAACATTCCACTTTAAATGAAAATACATCTTCTGACTGGATTCTGGCCCAGTATAATGCAGGGAAAGCACTCACCATGGTTGAAAACTACATTTAAATAAACGTGGATGCAAACATCCTCTTACCACTTGTACTACTGGATTCAGTTATGCTTTTATATCAAAAACACAGTAACTGGGTTGGCCTGGGTCTTGTACTGAACTGATTCAGGACCTTTCTGACCAGCTGACACTTTTTGGTTTCCATAGATGACCATACCTCAAAGTAAATGGATAACCCCACAGATGTCTCTCAAGGGTCCATTTTGGGGCCCACACAGTTCAATGTGTATATGTTACTGCCTAACAGAATCATAGAAAGCATATTAATGTTCACAGGCACCCGGACGATACACCACTCAATATCTCTTTCTCCACTGTGTCATGTCCTGGCTGGGGGCCCCTGGCCATATCTGTGCCTCGGGGCTCGCAGTCAGGGCATGACACATGGAGGTGCCTCTAGGCACCTCTATGCCACTGTTGTGGGCTCCTCAGTCAGAGACAGCTGTTGCCTGTTGCCTCTGATTGGGGAGCCTACTTAAGTTAGGTTTTCAGCCACACCCGGTGTGGTTTGTTGTTTGTTCACCCTACGACGTTCATGGGCCTGTCCTATTTTGTTTGTTCCTTTGTCCTGTGATTACGCTACGTTTTCAGTGAGTGTTCACAGTGTGTTTGATGTTTAGTTAGAAATACGTTTGGCTGCATGTTTCAGCACCTTTTGTTTTCACGTACAGTTCGTGTTTATTTGTTTTTGTCTTGAGAATTAAATTCACGTTTTCTTTATAATGTCTCCGAATGGTTCCATCACACACCGTGACCGTGATACACTGATGGTTTAGTCCTCTTAATTTCTATATATATATATATAAATATATATAACAATATATATATATATATTTCACCAACATAAACACATGGATGGCAGAACATTCGCTGCAAGTAATTAAGGATAAAACTTTGGTAATTGGTGCAAAAGGCTCAAAGAGAGAAGTTAACGGCACATTTGCTCTGGTTAGACCTAGGTTCTACACACCAACCTAAACAAGTAGGTGTGGTCTTGGAGTCTGACATCAGAAGCGTGACGATATCTGCCATTTATTAAGTAACGTTGCAATGTGGAGTCCAATTATCTGCCAGCCCGACACTGAGAGAATTGTGCATGCTGCTTTTATCACACACCGTTCCCTCCTGACGTTTACTTTCCTTCAAGTCTTACCCCGCAAAAACATCAGCAAACAATTCAGAATGCAGCAGCACAAGTTCAAACAAAGACCAAAAGGAGAGAACACACCAAACCTATTTCAAAGTCCCTGCATCGTCTGCCCGTTATTCTTAGAATTATAAATTTGCTTTATTGATTTTTAAAGCACTTCTTTGTCTGCACCCAAATACTTGTCTGACATGCTTTTCAGATATTGCCCAGGTCAGTCCCTAACATATGCTGGCACTGGCCTTTTAGTTGTCCCTTGAGGTGAAATGCTTGGTCTCTTTTAGCCTCGATAACCCTGTCCTTTGGAAACCTGAAATCTGATGGATGCAGAAATGTTTGACATTTCCAAAAAATACATTTGATTTCATACAATTTGCTTTTTATGAACTGTATTGTATATATAATTTTTTTGTTTTAATGTATTCTTATTCTTACTCAGTGGTTGTTCAAGTATTTTTTTCTTTATATCCTTATCAGCAAGTTTTTTATTGCAACTTTGGATGGATGGATGTGATTTTATGAAGTCTGGTGTGCACATTTGGGCAGTACATCAGGGCACTGAACATGGTAAGAATTTAAGAAATATTCCTTAATAGGGCAAATTATAACCTATTAATAAATCCTGACAAATGTTAACTTTCTATGGTGTTACCGCATTATAATTAGTTCCTAAAATCACATTTTGCTTGTGAAATGCTATTATGGGAATTTGTCTGGGAGAGACATGGCCCCGTGTTACCCCACAAGCATTTCCAACTAAATCTGTGGGATTGCTTCGGTGGCCAATTGAATGGAGAAATTAGAGAGAAACGTGCCAGTCTTCTCAACCTTGCCTGTCTTCCTGCAAACGAGTCATCTGTCTTCCTTTTTTATGGTTCGTTGCTCATTAGTCTTGATATAATTTTTACTTCCCGTGCCCAGTCGAGTCTAGTTAGCAGGCTGATTTGGTTCCCTTTGCTGCCTGGTTGAGCCAGCAAATGCTAGGACATGGACATTGGTCCAAAAACAGAAAAGTAATATGGACACCTTGAATTTAAGGTGTTACACCTCAAAACAGTTGCAGTATGTTAACACTAATACACACAGTAAATAATAATAAATGACAATAAATGAAGAAACAGGTAAAATAGTGATTATATGAGGACTCTTAACCTTTATGTATTCTTTTTCTTTAAAGACAATGGTCAGCATATATTAATGCACAGCCTTTCCAGGCAACATAATAACAATGCATTCAACATTGACCTTTAACCTCAAATGTGTAATGGAAACGGCTAGTTCCGAGATGCTCCCCAAAAGCCGACTCATGCTGCCACAACATTGACAGATTTTGCGCCTGTTCTAGAACTCAGTCGGTGCAGATACTAAAGAAATCAACTCAAGGATGCCATTTTTCCCCTTGTTCATTTTTTTCAGCCTTGTTGCACAACATAGCTAAGGAATTAAATTAGAATGCATTGAAATAGCATTTCCCTCCCTGAACCCTGGAGCCAGGTCCTGTTCTTTCATTATTCAACCTGTACACCTCAGTCTGTAAGCAGACACAATTATCCAGACTGACTCAAGGGTATAGCAACAGGTAATTTCCATTTTCCAATCAAGGATCCAAACTAGCAAACCTTCGGCTACAAGCGCAACAGTCTAAACAGTAGCCACTATCAAACTGCATAAGTGGCCGAATGTGACAACTCATATTATGAAGTGCAAATTGTGCCTGAAGCTACACAAAGCATGGTCAGCGAGAACACCAATCAATTTTGATAAACAACCAGCCATAACATTATTCTCTAGTCCACCAATAACATTAAACTAATAGATGCATTTTTGTCGTTGATTCCGTGAACCCGTTCCCAATTTGCGTGCGTCTTTCTGACAAAACATTATCTCGGATCATTTAGGCAAGGAAGTCACTGATTCAGCTTTGTATCATGCCCCTTTGTTTTACACCCCTCTGGTCCCTGAGAAGAATGTTGCCTAGCGTCGTGTTGGAAACCATCCAAATAATGATGGTCGTCTCTCCCAAGCACTGCAAAAAATGCCAGTCCTGGCGCTCCATTAATCATGCCTAATGCCCAAAGACAGCTATCTTCCATCTACGGTTGCGCTAAGACACAGATAGACTTAACACCAGTAAACACGACTCAGCCCCAGAAGGCTTGTTGATCCTCAGGGAGGTTATCTGGAGAGTACTCGTGTGCATGTCGATTGTTTCAACCCATCGCATAATCACGCTTGTGATTCAGTCTCCTGTGTGTGATGGGCCGGCCTGTTTTGTCATGACTTGACTTGAACTTGAAATAAACTGCAATAAAAACAAACATAAAGTGTGGTTTTAGTAAGCAATAAACATAGCACATTAGAATCAGGGGGGTATATTCAACTTCATGAGACTCCCAGAGACTCCCTGAGGTACGGAGCTATATAATCATGAATAATAACTTGTTCCGGGACGTTTGGGTCTACAGTATGCTGAAGGGTTATGTTTTCAACTTAGCTAACCAAGCAATTGGTAGTGATTACATCGTTGTGATGTACATCATTTACAGTACATGCTTATTTCAAAACCAGAGTCTTCGTCATGATTTCGGCAAACCAAGAGTGCCAGGAGACCTGCGAAGTGAGGAGCAAAATTGCTCGGCACTGTCTGGCTCAGGGGGAGGGATTGTTGTGCATGTTAATGCCGCTTTGCTCTCTAGCGACTCCTTGTAGCAGGCCGAGTGCCTACAAGCTCAATCATGGTCAATTGTCAGGGAATTAAGTGTAAAAACTGGTTCCTGTGTAGTTCTTGGTTGAGCAAGCAGTGATAAGAAGCAAAACGAATTGGCGGGACACGTCATTGGGGTTATCCTGAGCTTGCTGCTAGTAGCTGAAATGAGGCAAAGCCAACATCACCCATTGGAAGTCATACAATATGGAGGAGAAAAGTGAGTGAAAACCAAACCAATAAACAAATAACTAAACTTAAGGAAATGAAAAAGGATCTGTAAACCAGTGTAACGTTGGATGTGAGTCTCCTGCTGGTAAAGTTTCCTGACTAACTCATCTTTATGTGCAAGCTATGGAAAAGATGGTATCTATCTGGAACTGAAAGTCGTTCTCACCTCTCACTGGCGTTTTGAATAACGACACTGGGACCCCATCATTCATAATGACACTGATCATCTATTATGAACTCAGATATGACAAAAAAATGCCTTTCCTGTGTGAAAAGGCCCTCGTTTCCAATTCTGATTCCCACAGCTCCCTTCCCTTTAACCTTGCCTGGTGACAGATAATACGTTTGTGTCATTGGAAAGCTCCATTTTCCTCCCATAAAAGACCTTTAAAAGAGATATATTACATGTCCCTTGTGATGAAGCCTTTGCTGTTCAGGATTAGGATCTCCATTTATTTTCATTATATATATATATATATATCTATATATATAATATTTGAAAGACTCAGCAGGATCATTAAAACAAAGGTTATCAGTGCCACCAATTAAGATGCCCTTCTGGGCTGAAAGTCTGTCACCTTTTCTACTCTTAGGTCACTTGGTCCTATCTGTTTCTGAGCTCAATAGGCCCAGTAGGTTTGAGGTGGTTGGAAGCTTCTAGATACCCTACTAATTCCTGTTATTGGGAACTGCCTCATCCGCCAGGAACCTATTTGAGGGAAACACATCGCTGCCGGTGAAATTAATCAATGTTTCTTTTTTTTTTTTTACACAAGCTTCATTTCACAAGATTTGCTTAAAAGAACAGGTATGAGATCTATGATATTTTATGATTTGGTACTGGGAAGAGCTACCTTTGGAAATGTTCCAAGAATCTGTGTGATGGATGCTGGTGGGCCGGCTGACCAAACATTAAAACAATGTGGCATCCTTGGGTACCAACAAGCCCATATAGCAAGAACGTGTAAATTAGGTGTTATACAGCCTCATAATTCCTCTACTATCATAAAACAGCCGTGATGCAATGCATCTTTTAGTTGATAAGCCTTTGGAATAGTATAACCGTATTACAACTCTAAGAAAACATAATGTCAGTGGGAGAATTAGAGTGAGAAATCTGTCATAGAATTGTCTCACCAAACACAGGCTTTATTTGTCGATGGACACAAAGTATCAGGTGATTTGAGGCGTGTGTATTAAAACCCTTCATCTTTCCCGTGTTCCAGGTGGCTGCTGGAGGAAGGTACGCAGTCCAAAGGCATTGCTTTTTCCAAGAGCATCGGGGCCAATTCATTCTCCTGCATTTGAGTGGGGGGCAAGATGGATGCCTGCCTACTGGGCAGACCCACCTCCTGGCATTGCAGTCTCTTTGTTTGCCGGATACATTTAAAACCGGTGTGTTTTGTAAAGGTTCCTCAGCGACTAAAAACCGAAGCGTCTACTGAAAAGGTCAAGTGGGTAACATTTCCTGATTATTTATCAGACGATTTAATTATCCTGTCGGGTCACTTTCCACCGTGTGACAGGAACAGGACATATTAGAAGGAAACACTTTGAGGTGATCTGATTTGGTCGGCACCCTCTTCCCGACAACCGTTTTCTAATTTTCTACGGGGCCTCGGTCGAAGTGAGTGTGTCAAGCGCGGGCCCAGGTAAGGCTCAACCTTTACAAAGCTCATACCCCTTTGCTTTATAGTTCAACCTCCGTACCTCAACAGGAATGGAAGATGCCAGTCATCCTTAATGCGATAAAGAACTTGTTGATTATCATTGGAGTACTTTGCAGCCTACCTAACAAATGGCTGACCAGTTCAATGAGGCTTTGTGCGGGAATTGTATTGCTTCAGTTGATTGCTTTAAAAATGTGTAACCGTTAGTGAGTGATTCTTTCTACGGGCAATTGTATCCTCACCGAGGGCAACCTGGCATTAATCCCATAATTTCACCTTGATTGGGAAGATATTTTTAATTTCAGGTAGTTTTAGGTGATGAGCTGCCGTTATGACGACGGTAACATTAGCGTTGACATTTAAGCAGCAGGTGGGTTTGTTTACCATAGCTAAACGTTTTTCTTTCTTTTGCATTTGTAAAGTTTATCTTCAAACCTTTTTGTGCCTCTGCATCTTTACCTTTATAATATAATTATTATATAATTATAATATAACTGAGAACTCCTAATAAACTTGTGAATATAAGGAGTCAGGTATTGAATACAGATGGCACCCAGCCAGGCAACAGCAGAGCCAGGTTGTAAATGTGTCATTCTCCCCCCCTCTCAGTTTAATCTCGTGAGGTGCTGTGTCATCACTTAGGCGGCCATTTTTGTGTTATCACCACACGTATGCGACCATTTTTTACAGCCTCGACTCATATAGGAAATGCAAATGCATTAATTCAATTCCAGAAGATTATGGCCCATCTTTCCCCCAGTCTGCCCCCTTGATTGACAGGCACATCTCCGTGCCTCCTCATTCGTTTCCCCCGATCAAATTGGAATGTTCAGTGTCAAATTTCACCCCTGCTAACCACAAGAGAGCCACTTGAATTAAAACCAGACGATGGCTCTCAGTTTCTTTTTCGACCGGAGAGATCTTAACGGTGGACTCCAAGTCAATTCCAATCATCTCTCGTCTCAGAACAGTTCAGCCATCACATATCCCCCCTTCCGACCTTCTTTAAACAAAATCCCACTGTCTTTTGCTTTGAAATGCATTCTCGTCATGGTAACTCATAATCACAGTGATGATGTGTCTTTTCAATGTAATGAGATGTGGAATATGTAAGGGATAAACATTGCATTCTGTACATTACCTTACTGATAATAGATGCCGCATTAGGGAGTGGTTCAGTCTGTTTCTTTGAAGAGATAATGTGTACCAGATAATGAACACTGATATGTTTATCCCGCTCATACCACAGTATACAAACAACAACATGAGCAGACATGTACTTGTTGGTTATATGTACATGTTTTATTAATTAATGTATGCTTTCTCATGTTTTGGTTGCTACAAATGCAACCCAACCGTTCGTAGGATTAGTTCTAATGTTCAATATAAATATAGATCTATTGAACAAACATCTGGATCACAACTTGCATCCAAAACATGAAAAAGAATTAATTCACTTATAAATGAAAACAAATTCCTTATGTTAGGACACTTGCTTATGTTGTTGTTTATAGTATATCTGTGGTATAAACACTATATCAGTTATATAAGTCATTTATTGTGGCTTTTTATGTCAGGATAGGTTGTCTCTTATCTGTCCTAAAGACAACCAACAGTCCTGTACATCAGGAATTAATGAACTTTCTAGAAATGTATTCTAGCAAGTCAGCAGTAAAAATTCCATAGAACTGGAGAATTATCTTTCAATATATTTTTTTACAGCATTAGCGCTAGAGTGTCTTCGGGAAGCGAAGAAACCTTCAGTTTCTCCACATGTTGTGTTATAGACTAAATATAATTGTTTCATTTTGCTATCAATCTAAACACAATACCCCACAATGGATAAGGCGACATCTGTATTTACCAGGCCCAAATGACATGGAATTTTCCCTGCCCAAAGTCCTGCAGGTTGTGTTGCATATCAAGATTTGCCTGATGATTCCTGTGGCCACTGCCCTCATCCCACCTCACTGTCCCTCTCCCGCTGCCCTCATCCCACCTGACTGTCTCTGTCCTGCGCTCTACTGACCTCATCCCTCCTGACTGTCCCAGTCCTGCTGCCCTCATCCCACCTGACTGTCCCTGTCCTGCTCCCCTCATCCCTTCTGAATGTCCCTGTCCTACGCTCCACTACCCTCATCCCACCTGACTGTCCCTGTCCTGCTGCCCTCATCCCACCTGACAGTCCCTGTCCTGCTGCCCTCATCCCACCTGACTGTCCCTGTCCTGCTGCCCTCATCCCACCTGACTGTCCCTTTCCTGCTGCCCTCATCCCTCCTGAATGTCCCTGTCCTACGCTCCACTGCCCTCATCCCTCCTGACTGTTCCTGTCCTGCGCTCCACTGACCTCATCCCACCTGACTGTCCCAGTCCTGCTGCCCTCATCCCTCAGTACAAAGCCTGGATGCATTTATTGACCTGCTTGTCATCTAAACATGTAAAACCATTTCATGTTCACCAAGCATAGCCAGAAAGAGCACTGGCCACCCTTCAGAGTCGAGCTCCTCTCTAGGTGTTTTCTTTCTCTCCTCACTGCATAACCCTTTCTCTTCTCGCTGTATCATAATTTTCATAAAGTATTTATCCTTCATCCTCTCTCCTCTCTGTATCATCCTTCATCCTCTCTCCTCATCCTCTCCCCACAGTATCATCCTTCTCTCCTTTTCTTCTCCCCAAAGTATCATCCTTCTCTCCTCTACCTCTCCCCACAGTATCATCCTTCTCTCCTCGTCCTCTCCCCACAGTATAATTCTTCTCTCCTCATCCTCTCCCCACAGTATCATCCTTCTCTCCTCTTCCTCTTCTTGTGTTATCATCCTTCTCTCCTCTCTCCCCTCACTGTTTTAGCCTTTCACTTTTTTTATTTTGGTTTTATTTTGGCAAACTACACAGTTTCCATTTCGTTGTCATTGTTTTGTGTTTTTGCAGACCTTTCTTTTCTTGTCTGTGTGTTCATTCACAGCGTTGTGGAATGTACCTGTGGTGACGATGTTTATGTCTGTACAGAGTCTGTGCATTCTCTCTGCCCCCACAACTGCTAACGATTCATTTCCCACAGCAGACCCACATGCCACATTGAGTTCACTTGAGCCTTCTTTTACTTTCTATCACTGGAGCTAACCCACGTTTCTTTTTTTTTTAAATGAATGTATTGTTGGAAAGACATGGGAGATATGGTGAGGGGTTTTATTCGTCAACACAGCATGAGAATATTTGTTCATGTTATTTTGGCTTGTTTGCCGGTTAGGGTGCACTGGGAATGTCTACAGGCTGTCTCGTGGGATTTTGGTAAGAAGACAACTTTACATTTGCTCAGAATGTTGTTAGGACATTTTATGAGTGCTGAAATTGTAAAGGATTTTTCCTGAGTTTGCTGTTCCCATTGATTCCCTGGTTGGCCAGTTTTCTGTCATGGTGTTATTTTTTTGGTCTTTGTGTATTTCTGTACTGTTTTGGTTTCAGTGGGTTTCTCTCTTTTTTGTTGACTAGGTTTCTCAATTTCTTTTGCATTCATTAAATTCTTTTTGCTGTTGTTAATTCTCTTCAAATGTCTGATTAAAATTTTTGGGGGGTTTGATAGGGAAGCTGAAAGGTCAAAAATTCAGTTTTTTTTTTTCTACTGCCAGGTTTTCCTGTCACTAAAGCAAGAAAACATTTAGTTGCCCTAAAATAATTCACATTTTATTGTTCTGTATCCCAATTTTCTTTCCCACTGTTCTTTCGTCTGTAATGGCAAGTTTATAATGCTTGTAGGTTCCTAGGGGTTAAAGAGTTACCGAAAGACAACGTACCGCAGATGAAGGACACAGAGCCCAGATTTGAATAGTATATAAAGCCATACTTCTTTAGTGATGGCATATTACAATCAACGTGAATGTGTGCAATCACTGAGTAGTTACAATGAAAAACAAATAAAAAGGCCTTGTAAAGATGTATTTTTCCCACGTCAAGTCGTTAGGTTTAGTCAGTGAAGTTGTTATTCTTGGGTTATCGGTCAAATTCTATTCCGTTCATTCCAAGTGTACTCTTGTAGTTTGATGTGTGTGCCTGGTTCCGTGTGGGTACCCTAACACACCGCAGGAATCAATAAGCTCAGTTCAGTTCCACCGTCCAAAAGCAGATGAATCTTCTGTCCTCTGTATGCAATGTCTTACCGGATCAACTGGGTGGCTCGCCAATCAATACGAGCATCAACTGAGCTCTCACTCATAAAGTTGAGTCTCAAAGACTGGGGTCTCAATAAAACCTGACCTGTATTTACAAAATAGGGCTTAGTCATCCGGTTGTACAACAATACCAGAAAATAACATCATGCAGGCCTGCCTTTCATGCTCTACTTGTATTCTTCAAGTATCAAAAAACATCGTAAATGTTGGTATGTGACAACATAGTATATGAATTGAGTGATTTAATAAACCATTCAATTTATAGTTAAAAGTCATATTATAAACTGTATGAACCAGAGAAAAGAGAAGCAATATATGACATGACCGGACTTCAGCCATACTGCCCCGGTCTAGGTGCCAGGGTGTCCGTGGTCTGAGTGCGTATGTAGGGATCCATACCATAGGACTGCCCCGGTCTAGATGCAAGGGTGTCTGTGGTCTGAGTGCGTATGTAGGGATCCATACCATAGGACTGCCCCGGTCTAGGTGCCAGGGTGTCTGTGGTCTGAGTGCGTATGTAGGGATCCATACCATAGGACTGCCCCGGTCTAGGTGCCAGGGTGTCCGTGGTCTGAGTGCGTATGTAGGGATCCATACCATAGGACTGCCCCGGTCTAGGTGCCAGGGTGTCTGTGGTCTGAGTGCGTTTGTAGGGATCCATACCATAGGACTGCCCCGGTCTAGGTGCCAGGGTATCTGTGGTCTGAGTGCGTATGTAGGGATCCATACCATAGGACTGCCCCTGAAGTGCACTGCCGTAGTCGTGAACCATTCTTGCTAGCTGTAAGTTTTGGTCCCACTGGGAGGGGGGGTTTCACCTCCAGGTAAGTGTTGGTCCCACTGGGAGGGGGTTTCACCTCCAGGTAACTGTTGGTCCCACTGGGAGGGGGGTTTTAACCTCCAGGTAAGTGTTGGTCCCACTGGGAGGGGGGGTTTCACCTCCAGGTAAGTGTTGGTCCCACTGGGAGGGGGGTTTCACCTCCAGGTAAGTGTTGGTCCCACTGGGAGGGGGGTTTCACCTCCAGGTAAGTGTTGGTCCCACTAGGAGGGGGGTTTTAACCTCCAGGTAAGTGTTGGTCCCACTGGGAGGGGGGGGTTCACCTCCAGGTAAGTGTTAGTCCCACAGGGAGGGGGGTATTCACCTCCAGGTAAGTGTTGGTCCCACTGGGTGCTGAGAGTGTCTGATTCTGGCCATTGTGACGCCACAAACTAGTATGCGTCCCATTTATTTCTAACCTGATTTATGATCCTGTTTTGATCATTAGCATCCATTGTGTTAGGTCCGATTATACAGAACCAGTATACCTCATGGATCTACTGGTTGTATTCTAGTGGGCACAGCCAGCACCCAGTAAATTAAAGGGCAACCAGTGTGTCCATAACACATCCTCTGTACCACCTTTCTAATAGGACAGTAACACCTTATGGCTACCAGTTAAGACGCCGCATCAACAATTTTGTAATTTTGCACTTTTGTTCGCCAAGTGTTTTTTCCCCTCCTGTTGGTACATGTATTCTTAAAGCAGGCAAAGGAGAGCAGGGTGAATTGAGACAGTTTTAATGTCTCCAACTAAAATATGTACATGCTTTTCAAGATATGGGGCCTCCCTGGGGATAAACACTTGGGATCTAAAGTTTTCAAAATAAAGTGGTATTAAGGAGAGAGAAGTTAAGCCACATGGGGTTAGATTGTGACATTATGTCTAAGTTAAACAGAACATCTTCACATTATATAGTCTAATTTCATATAAAGGTAGGACAAATTCAATACCTAATGACGTCTTAAAGGTTTTATTAAAATATATTTTTTGTAACTACAAAGGCAAATTTTCTTCAAAAAGGCCCATTAAAAATGTTCAAAACAAAATCAAGTTCAAAACGAAGAACAAAATGGACAACAATTCTTCACACAGAACCACACAGAACCACACAGAACCAAACAGAACCGGGCTACTACTCAACATCTTTCTTGTCAACGCAGCAGAGGAATCCTGCTCCTTTCTGGCTTCTCCACCCAGTGTTTTTGCGGGTTCCGGTGTTTTCTTGAGCACATCACGTCTAAGGGAAGGGTCCTACATCATTCTCTTTGAATGCCAAGTTGGGCTTTCCATCCACAAAACTCCCATAGCTTTGCCTCAGAAACGTTGTGCCGATGTCAGCGCCGACGGCAATCTCCACCAATCCCATGTGAATCGTTGGTTTCGTTTCAGGTTCCCAATGACAAAGTCAGCACCGGATTCTTGTCCCCGTCATGACCGCCCCGGTCATCTTTTGAACCGTCAGAGTGGCGTCGCTAAGCCGAATGTTTACGTCACGTTCCTCTGAGCCGCTGTAGACCACCGAGAGGTTCTGACCATCTCTTTTTCACTCTTTTTGTTTTAAGGTTGCTTCAGGAGTGCGGCATGATGGCATTATGTGACACACCCTAAACACATGCACCAATCACGTGCTAGAAAAGGTGAAGAGTAGATTTTTTTTGTCTTCATCCTTCATGGAACCATTGCGGTTTACATGCGGATTTAAACTCTAAATAAACGCCTGATTAGGTACGGTCACTGGCGTTGCAGTTTTTAACAATGGGCATTTCCTGGAAAGAGAATTATTAATGGCAGACACTTCCCTGAGACTTACCTGATATTACCCCCCTGATCCGGCGTGCTGGGATATCAATGTAATTTTGTCGTGCCAACTCAAATGCCAGTACATGACATTTCATGGCACTTAGACCGTGAAACATTGCAGCTGGATTTCTTTTGATGTAGTCCGCCAGCTCTGTTTCCGTTTCTTCATCGAGGACTTAATTGGCCATGTCCTGTTCACTTACTTCCTGTTGTTTTCACTTCCCCAAGTCGTTTTCTATCCACGTGTTGAAGATCCTGTTGATCTTCACGACCCTTGCCACCTAACGTATGGACTTTCTCATATGGACGTATGGACTTTACCTTTCTCATAGCTCTGCCCAAACCCTCAAGAGGAGTTAAAGCCCTGCCTGTCTTCCGTTCATATAACCGGGGTATGGTCATCATAGGTCTGGAATTGAAAATGTAAGAATGCAACATGGAATAATAAGCCTATTGTCTAATAAGCCAATTGTCTCAAATTACCATTATAACAAACACGTATCATCCAGCAGTTTAGGGCAGTATTTAGTCATGCAGACAGTAGGGCGTCATGTTGTAACTTCCTAAAGCACCCACACACGTGTGAGATTGTTTTCAAACGTGTCTGTAATTGTTCAGACACAACAATCACGACGCCTTGACCATAAAAAAAATATGTACATACCACTTACTCCATGAAATGGAAGACAAGTTAGGAATATGTGGTCACATGACTCATTCTGTCAATGATTGCCTAGAAAAAAGGTGTGGCTCAAACACTGGCTCAGATCCCCCCCACTCTCCTCTTCAGATCTGGTTTCCAGCCATTCCAGGCACTTTAAATGACCACGGATCAGAGGTGAATGTCGACGGACAGCGCGTGTGTGTGAATACGTGGCCCCGAGGGGACTGTGTGTGTGTGATTACGTGGCCC
>JACXGK010008940.1:0-21076 GCA_016801125.1 Novumbra hubbsi | reverse complement strand
CAATACGGAACCAGCAACTAAAGCCGTCCTCCTGCTAATGACCACAATTAGCTTATAGTTTGCTTAAACCGCCACAGGGAGCTTGAGTGTGATGTGGCAAGGCGTTCCCATCTGACCCCAAGCGCCAGCCAACTGGGACGTTTCCGAGCGAACTGGCGCTACCCTTTGTGAGACACCCAGGCAGTGGTTTGGACCGTTGCACCACTTGGAAGACCATACCATATCTCCCTGCCAATATGGATTTAATCAATGACCACACTCGCTAGTCCGGAAACCAAGTATTTCCATCGCAATATATCTACTGTATAATAGTCCCCCGGCAAAACAAATATATCCAAGCCAAACGCATATCACACATTTCCAATCCTAATTTTGCATTCAACAAAAGGGCAACCCTCAGTTAGTTATTTATACTTTCCACAAAAAAAACATCAAGCATTGCTGTAATACTTGGGTTGTTGAGTTTGTTTCGACCATGCGGCTGTAGACCTGGCTAGCGCTGAAAGACCCAATGTAGTGAACGGCTGTGGCTGTGGCTGGGGAAAACTGCAGGGCTGCAATTCAATTCTGTCGCGTTATGAGTCTGAGTGCTGTCGCCGTCAGTCGATTGGTAGCGTGTGGTAGACCCGAGCTGTAGTTGGGGGTTTGTGGGAGTTTGAGGAAAGCAGCCATCAAGCTGATCCTCTCAGCAGGGTCACTCTCCGCCAGCCGCTGACCAGATTCACATATAAATATTGCTTCTATTTTGGCACGTTTGGTTTTCTTTAAGTTTTGCTGAGGTGAATATTCATACCACACTATACAGTGGTGGAATTCAGGGGATTTTCAGGATTAATTCCATTTAGGCAAAGAGGGGACAATTGTCATTTGTAACTAGTACACTGTTCAAAGACAAGAAGGGAGCACCTTAGTCACACATCGGTTGTTGGCCATCCTTAAAATATATTAAAGATCAAAATCTGTGACGTTACAACGACGTCATGGGAAACCCAAATCACCAACCAATCGAGGGCTAGATTCAAACTCTAAAACAGGTGACATTGTTTCACAATTGCTTATGTTTCCTAACTGGACAGATTGATATCCCATTGACTTGGTCTTATACCTTGATAAATATGTGTTCTCTTAACTTTTTTGAGCAGTGTATAACGTTTATATAATTGAACTGAGTATGCTTGTACTGGACAGTTGTGGCCAAAAGTATTGGCACACTTGCACTTAACTGACAAATAACTGACAATTCATTGGCTCTAAACAATAAGTTGAAATTGACCTCAGTATTTGGGTACTGAAGTAAATCGTTCTGTCTGTATACAATGCCCAACAGAATGATTGGCACTGGGTAAAGATTTGCAGATTACTTTTACCAGAAAATATATTTGTATTCATCAGCTATGTCTTACAATCAAAATATATATGCAAAATCTAAACTTTAACTGAGGTACGGTTGTTCAAAGAAAAATACGATTACGAATTATTTTCAAAAGAATGTCAGGATTTTGACACTCCTAGAAATGTTTTATGTAAAATAATTATCTTCCCATTAAGATCAATTAATGAGGCAATTGCCACCTGATACAATTACTATTGAATGGCACCTCAATGCCAATAAACTATTTAAAACGTTGTTCAGAAGAAAGCCTCGGCTCTCATCAAGACAAACATCAGCACCTGGACTTATCTTAACATCTTTGAACTGGGTTTTATTGGCCGATGAGGCAATAATTGAGCTTTTTAGCACCTAACAGCAGAATGTGTTTTCAAGTATTAGGGAAGTAATGGCAGAAAAATACAAATTCCCCACTATGAAAAAGTATGATGTATATGCGATGCTGTGAGGCTGTTCTGTTTCCTATGGCCCTGGGAGCCAGCCGAGTTCCTATGCATGGTAGCTTGGAGTACTCAGAGTTTTCTTTTTACCTCTGCCAGGAGACAGAAACCGGGTCGGCGTTCCAGCAGGACCACAATTCAAAGCATTCTTCTGCACAACGATGTCTCGCTAGCCACAGAATCAAACTTTTTAAAAATCCGCGCCAACCCTATGGCGAACCCAAAGATTTCCACAACACATATTTCCGACAGAATATGCGTGGTGTCATGAAGTATGTAAGGTCAAAGGTGACGCTTCCTGGGCACATTTAATTGCTAGGTGTAGGAAAACCCCACCTGTTTGTTTGCCTGCAGGAGTGGGCACGTGTAGATGTCTGAGCGCCACATTGAGTGGGTGTATTTGTGCGTCTGTGGTTTTCTTCCCTTCAGGTTCCTGTGTGTGCCAGCTGCGTAGGTTGTTATGTTGAAGAAAGTGGAATCCGGACAAATTGACATTTGATTCCCTAACCAATCGTGTAGTGTCCATTGTGTGTGTATGCTGTTTGCGTGGAGGAGGACCTCGGTATATATTGACCGTGGAGAACAGAGTGAAGTATAGAGAAGGCACCGAAAGCCGAGAAAAATCGTTAACCACAGGTTCTGCTGGTACCAGGTTCCAGTGATTCAAGAAGCTTGGACGCCACAAAGCAAGAGCAACATGAAGACTCTGGCCCTGCTGACCATTTGTGCCATCCTGTCGGTCTCCATGTCCACAAATGGTAAGTTGGGAAACCATATTGCACGTTCTCGTAACTCGTGATCTACTCTGGATGAAATTAACTAGTGAGATAAAAAAGACACCGTACGATCTCGTGCAGACTAATAAGAAATCCCGACTTAGGACCTGTGGCTGTAAGTGTAGTTAACACATTAATGAACTAAATGTCACACAGGCAGCTGTGTAAAGAGTAAACTCCACGAGTGTCTCCTGTTACTTTCTAATTGACAGATCTGGACCCGGATGTGATTCTGGATCCCACACCCGACCCTGCTGCAGAATCAGCACCGGACATGGACTCATCTTCGTCTTCCTCCTCGGCTTCGGATTCATCCGCCTCTGACTCCTCAGCTTCTGACTCCTCAGCTTCTGACTCCTCAGCTTCTGACTCCTCAAGCTCCTCAAGCTCCTCCTCTTCCTCTGAATCGGCCAGTGCTAGTGCAGAAGGTACAGACCCATCGCCCCGTTCGGGCGTGCTATTTCATTCAGTTACGGAACCGGAAAGGATAGAAAGGGATAGAATGTCAGCTTTCTGTCCTGTAAGGCTTTGTCGTAAAACACGTTTCTAAGGACAGTTATGAAAACAGGAAGGGGAAATGTGGGCTGCAAGTAGCAGCCTCTAAAATAACTTCACTAAAATAGGAAGTATAACCACATAAGGGTTGAAATGTGTGTCACAGACCATGTGATTGAAGTGTGAGTGTGTGTGTGTGTGTGTGTCAGCCACAACAGAGGAACCGGCTGATTCCCCTGAGCCAGAGGTGATGATGAAGAGAGACCTAGCCTCGGTGCTGCTGAGGAGGAAGCGAGCTGTGGGACCCCGAGCTGCGGCCCTCACACTCACACAAGTGGAGAGGTTGGTTCCCGTCCCCTAACACCCCCAAACGGCACCCCTTTCTCGGGTACCGAGGTCACATTCGCTAGGCACACTTCTCGCCTGCCATCCCAACACACCGCCACCCAATCGCTCCATAGCAAATGTGTATTTAGAAAAGAACACGCTGCCGCACATTCGGCCGGCGTACCGTATTCAATTGTTGCTCGTTTCTTTTGGAGACGAACCGCAGTTTTTTTTGGGGGGGGGAATTGCTGTGTCGTTGACAACGAGTCAGCCATCTTCCCCGCTGCTCTCTTCCAGTCTGAGTGAGGTGTGCGAGCTGAGCGTGGCCTGTGACCACATGGCAGAAACGGCGGGCATCGTCGCGGCCTACGCGGCCTTCTACGGGCCGCCCCCCTTCTAACTCGCCCCCGCGCCGCGCAAACTCGGAGGGAGGGAATACTCCCGATATGGTAAAAACAAACCGGTTTGATCCGTTTTAAGGACCAAGCCAAGGGACTTCACAAGACCAGAGGAATTAGTGGCTACCACAGTCGTAGTATCAAGCATAGCAATGTGATTTGGGTGGTGTCTTAGAAAGCTTTGTAGTGTGTAGGTCCACATGGGGAAAGTCCTGTGATTGTACAAGCCTGCTAATGTAAATTGCATAACACAATATCACCGCGAGTGGTCGTAAATGCAGCATTTACGAGCACCAAGTATTGCATCATAGTTTTGTCTTGTTAGATGGATTAAAACATGTTATTGTTTATCTGCAATGTGTTAAACTTTTTTTTCCCCCTGGTCAACTGTCATTGCTGAAAGTTAATACTGTTATTGGTGAACTGATTGATTTATTAATGGTTCTAAAAAGCTATGAGTACAGGTTTTGAAAGAGTGAGGACATAATTTGTTAGGTACCATTTACTTTGCCAGGTTGATAGGCATTTGTATGAAACCTCCCACTTTGACCGTTATTGGACTGCCTTGCAGCTGAGTGATGAATAAAGGGTCAATTTAAATATTTTAGTGTTTGGATATTGTTTTTAAAGACACATTGAAAATCTCACTTTAAAAAAAAACAATATTCTGTTAACTCACCCAAGGTATTTGATTTATCAGACTCAACTGTTGTCATAAGAAGAAAAACAATATTTATTGAAAAAAAACTAAAGTTATTTAGTGTTGATGCTGATAACAATGTCTCAGAGTTAAATTCCTGTCCTTATGCTGGTAATGAAGTCTTCTTTACCAGTCATTCTCCATCACACTCTTGATAGTTTGAAAAAGTATGTACTTTCATAACAGTGAGATATTGACGTAT
Organism: Novumbra hubbsi; assembly: GCA_016801125.1. Classification (NCBI taxonomy): domain Eukaryota; kingdom Metazoa; phylum Chordata; class Actinopteri; order Esociformes; family Umbridae; genus Novumbra; species Novumbra hubbsi. The sequence goes on along the minus strand of JACXGK010008940.1, from coordinate 16,348 downwards.
AAGACATACTGCACCTATGACATTGTACTTCTGCAGACAACTTCCTGGCCTGGCATTATTCATGTGACCTGTCAGTCCGAGATTGCAAACTGTGCGGCCTGGCTCTAACCGTCTAGCAGTGGCTGGCTGCCTAAAGACGGGATTAGCATCATTCAGGCAACTTGAGAGATTCGAAAGAAACAATAAGGCTTCAAGCGTATTTTGTCTTCAAAATACAAGTCTGCGGTAAAACGCAATATGTATGATAGAAAATAAATCTTTCTGGCAGGTTTGCATAGTGTGTATTTTGAAAATACACAATAAGCATGAATAATTGCTATTTAAATAATGCTTTACATTTTGGATTTTCAAGTTAGATTTTCTCACATATGTCTCCCTGACCTCCTTTATACAAAGTATACAATTCGCAACATACTATAGGTTCTTCTCCCCAGGTCTATGCAAATGTCACAGATGATTAAATCACAGGTTTCCAACAACAAGCTGAACATGTACATGCAAACTCTATACCTGTCATCCGCAAAACTGTTACAAAGCTAACTTGCCTGCCGCATAAGAGGACAAGCATATAAGATACAGAAGTCAACAACCACTGTCATTGCTTGTCATTTGACTGTTTTTCAGCAGTCCCGTGTTGCAAATAGTGTTGCAGTCAGGTAGCACTCAGAGCCCCTTGATTTGACACTGTATTCTGACTATAGACAATACGCCACTTTTATTTTGAAATATTGTCAATGTTACTCACCAGAGGTTTGTAAGAACGGGGAAATAACGGAGTGGTGGGAGTAAATCACCTATCTTTGGGAAATACGAGTGTGAAAAATATGGAGTTCCTAATAGGAAGCGCCTTCTCTACTCCCGTGGGACAACGAATTGGTAAGTTTTGAGAAACAATTCAGGAGTCGAGCCATCATCAAGCTATGATTGTGTCGCTTGAACTGCCACTTTAACATCACAACTACACTTCAGAAACGTGCAAACAATATTCCTTTTTCTCTGTTCAAATGTTTACTACATTTCGTCAAGTTAGAGCTGTAATAGCTCAGACCGATAAAGTAATTACAGCTAATTTAGTTTGCTCAGTAGACTGTAAAATATGTTTCTGTGGTAGGTATCACAAGTTGAAGACGTTTAATTTAACTTTATTTGCAGATGGTCTAAATTAACAGGATTGTCAAGTTGATTCGTTACCTACGCCGACATGACGCCGATCTTAAATAACTTATGTCCTGTCTTATGTGTACGTTCACGGCCATTGAAGTGTTTGCTTCCTTGTTCAAAGGGTAGTCCACAGAATGGCCTGGACCGATCTTTCCATTTGGCTAACAAACAGTTTTAAATTTGACCACATTTCAAGACTATGTATAATCAGCCTAATTTGAGAACATTTCACAATCATGTCTAAATAATTGAAATCCAGAAATCTGGTTTCTTAAATAACACTATTGCAGTCTTTAAGAAGTTGGACAACGTCCGCTATGAAAACATATAATGAATCATCTGTAGATGGAACATATTTCATTAGGTTATCGTTTATGTTTCTGAAATTATCACACACACACACACACGGTACTCCCTTTTATACATTCATGCCATAAACGCGTTAACTACCTCTGAGGGAATGTGAAGATAAAGCAGCTGACAGTCACATGAAATAGGGGAGAGTAAGGGAGAGCGTTGGTGAGCGAGAGATTGGGAAGAAAATCAGGCAGATTAGCGTTGATTAACCAACCCGAGGGGCCAGGGGTGTAGCAAGCTTTTCAAAAGTGCGGGGGATGGATGTGGTTTGTTTATTAACAATAAAAACGAAGTGTGGGTGTTGAACCCTCTCATCTGGAAAAGTGTGGGTGTTAAAACACCCATATCCCCCACGGGTGCGACGCCCCTGCGAGGGGCAACGAGAGGGGAGCCCTAGGTGGCTGAAGCGCGTGTGTGTGTATATGTGGGGAGGGGTCTGATTAAGTTGAACGGTCTGAAAGCTATAGATGTAACAGAAGGCTAACGTTTACAGTCTCTTAATATAAGCGCATCGTCATGCGTTGTCCAGATACCTTAGAAAATTGATGGCTATTGAAGCGTACTAATTAGTAGTGATATGTGTCGGAACGGATCCCTAATTCTGACCATATAACCAGCAAATCCATGATGCCACGCCTGGACACTGGAGATGAGGCAGACGCTATTGTTTTGGTTTGCGCCGGAGGCAGTGTTGTTGTTGTCATGACAATTGTGCCGTGTGTCTCGTTGGCGCCGGTAGAACGGGCAACCGGTGCCACCCAGCAGGCTGAGGACTGGGCCCTCAACATGGAGATCTGTGACATCATTAACGAGACGGACGAAGGGTAGGCTATGGGCTCGCTTTGAACGCTGGCCCTCCGTGTCGTTCGTTATGTACTACACATCAATTTTGACGGTGTTTTGTATAGCCTAATAGTCCTTGTCAATCGGCAGCGCTGAATGCTTGTGAACCGATGTCAGTAAATGTATTCATGTATTTATGTAAGTTCGTGCTGGAAGTGCATGTGTGTGGTTTTCCTCTCAAGCCCAAAAGAGGCAGTCCGAGCCATAAAGAAGAGGATTGTGGGCAATAGGAGCTACAAGGAGATCATGTTGGCTCTGACAGTAAGTTCTCTGTTTGACGTTTGTGATCATGCTTTTGATGTCGATCACGCTGACGTGATCTGTAAAAGCACTTTATGAAAAGCACAGCTGAATGAAAACGGTGCCTTTATAAAATGTGTTTGATTGACCCTAATCATTCTGTGCCCCTCCGAACAAGGACATTTCAGTCCAAGATCACATGTATCTATACAATGACAAATACAGAGTGCTTTGTTTTGCTCCACTGCTTCGTGTTCTAGGTGTTATAGTTAGCTTTTGAGGTGGGGCTGTCGAATCTCAAGGGACTCAAAGGAGATTCCCCCCCAGAAGGGGAGGAATCACAAATTAGAGAAGGGACTGTGCTGTAGGAGTACACATTATACTGCTTCAGCTGTGCACTGCTGTGTTTTATTCCCACCGCTTCCGTCTTCTGCATCCCGCTAAAGCTCCTGGAGGCTTGCGTGAAGAACTGTGGACACCGGTTCCACGTCTTGGTAGCGTCCCAGGACTTTGTGGAGGGGGTTCTGGTCCGAGCCATCCTGCCCAAGAACAACCCCCCCACAGCGCTGCATGACCGGGTGCTTAGCCTCATACAGGTGGGCTGCGTCTCCACTACACCCTGGTTCTCATTTGGTACCCGGCTTTGGGCCCCGGCCTACAAGGCGGCCGTTTTGGGACGTGGAGATCGTTGTCTATCTTGGGCCCCAGGACGCGAGGTTATGTCAGAAGATGGTCACGCCTGTGATCCCGGATTCTAGGCTTCATAGACTCGGGACACAGGCCATGTGAATTTATTAATTATGAATAGTATTTTCAAAACATCACCCAGAAGGTCACCGCTTTGAGCCTGGTTCCTCTCTAGGTTTCTTCCTAAAATCCGGCGCACACAGGGAGTTTTTCTTAGCCACCGTGCTTCAATCCTGTTGTTGCGTGCTCATTGGGGTTTTAGGCTGGGTGTTTTTGTAAAAGCACTTTGTGACCACTGCTGATGTACAAAGGGCCTTATCCATAAACGTTATTGATTGATAAGATGGGGATGATGGTGAACGCTGGACCACACCCCTCACTACCTTTCTCTCACCCCACCTCTCTATCTCCCCACCTCTCCAGGCATGGGCAGATGCGTTCCGTAGCTCACCCTCGCTGGTGGGTGTGGTCTGTGTGTACGATGACCTGAGGAAGCGAGGCTTGGAGTTCCCTATGACTGACCTGGATGGCCTCTCACCCATCCACACCCCCCACAGGGTTAGTTCCCTCCCCCGACAACTTTGACCCTTACAAGCTCTGTCCAAATAGTTTTGGAGTATGGTTTATAAGCACTAAGCCATTAGTATCTCCCTCTCTCTGAAAGGCTCATTAACTATGTCATGCAAGCCTCTGGTCACATGGCCCTTTTAAAGGCTGAACAAACAGTCTCATGATCACCGCGTTCCCACGGTGACGTCACCGGACATGTGACCACCTCCAATCCCGGTGTAGGTTCACTGCTCTTACTCTCTTTCAGTGGGCTGGAATCAGTTGTCTTTTTAACCAATATTTTTTTGTATTTTAACTGAATTGACATGTGTTTTTTTGTCAAATGAATATGACAATGCTATAGACAGAAACTTAAATCGACGAACAAATTGCAAACTACTTTTGGTAAAACCATATATACTAAATTTTAAACAACTTGTCTGTTTTGAAGGCAGGACTTTTCAGAAGGGAAAGGAGATTTCAGATGGGTGATCATGTGACGGTTGTTCTGCTTTAATTCACCTCTCCCTCTTTCATATATGCTGACTTAAATTACCTCCTTGGAGGGAGGGTAGTCACCTTATTTTAGCACGTTTGCAGTGCTGTAAAGAAAACAATTTGCAGTGTCTCAGATTTACTTTAGTTTTGCATTACTCCATGCCAGAAAGTAAACAACACAAACTAGTTACGTCACCTTTAGTGTCAATAATAATATAGTTGCTATTTCCTGCTTGGCATTTAGTTTAGGGTGAAAGACACAATTGTTAGAAGTATATGTTCGAGGCATAGAGACTTTTACACCAAAAGAGAGTTACTCTTCCTTTCTCTCTCAGAGCATTCCGGAAAATGGCTCATCGTTTACGGCCCCACATCCCCAAACTGAGGCCTCCTCTGCTCCTGCTGCTCCTGCTGCTCCGGCCTCCGCTCCTACCCGGTCCTCTTTGACTGCCTTTCCCCCGCAGCTCAGCGACGGGCCTGTCTCCATCTCTTATGCACAGGTGTTGTTGCCAAGAGACACCGCTGTCAATCACCTCACGTTTCTTAGGGATTTGTCTCTCTCAAGCTCTGATGATTGGCCTCGGTTGATATAAGGAGCCGTAACGGTGAACTATCGGCGAATCTTATGGTTAAGGTGAAATAAATAAGGCACGGCAGTGGAGTGTCAGCGCCTCGAAACGGGTGTCCTGTTCCGAATTAGGCGGAGCCTATCTGAGTATTACTCCGTCGCTTTCAGATGCAGAAGCTGAGAGCGGACCTGGCGCTGGTCAGAGGCAACCTCACTGTGATGAGTGAGATTCTGAATGATCTGACCCCGGGACAGACCCAGCAGGAGGACACAGAGCTGCTTCAGGTCTGGGCGTGCCGGCGTCTATTTAACGGGGCCCCTTTAGGGCGGGGGTTAGGTTTGGGGCAAAGTTACGGTTGGGCTTCGATGGAAGTGTTTAGCGGAATGTAGGATACCCCGCCTGGATGGTAACACCATGAAGTGTGTTTGTGTTGCTGAGAGCAGCAGTTGTACCGGGTGTGCAAGGAGATGCAGAGTCGGGTGGTGGAGCTGATCCCCATGCTGGTGGATGAGGGCCTGATGGAGGAGCTGCTGGTGGTCAACGACGACCTCAACAATGCCTTCATCCGCTATGACAGGTAAGACCCATGGCCGGCCGGTTCTAAAATAGGGCCCTCTAAGTGTGCACTATGACAACATACCGTACAGGGTCAGGGTTAGAGTCAGGGTTAGAGTCAGGGTTAGAGTCAGGGTTAGAGTCAGGGTTAGAGTCAGGGTTAGAGTCAGGGTTAGAGTCAGGGTTAGAGTTATGGCTAGAGTCAGGATGTGGTGGATAAGTAACACTACCATATTGCGTTTCTTTGTCGTTCAGGTTTGACCGACTCCACAAGGCCCAGAGAACGACGACGGAGCAGGTGAGGTCGTCCTTCACTTCAAGTCTTTTCTTCAGTACCAAAGATGCATATTGTGTGCGGTACCTACGAAACGCATTCAGACCCCATTCACGGTTCTCCACATGTTTTGTTGTGGAAATGTGTTGAAAATGAAAGACGTAAATATCTTGTGTACGTAAGTATTCAGAGCCTTCGCCATGGCACTTGCTACCGTGTGCTTTGATCAAGCTCCTAGTATACCTGGGGCCAAGTCAAATGATTGAACATGATTTAGAAAGACACACAATTGTCTATACGAGCTAATAGACTTCACAGAGTAAAGACCAGACCATTAAGTCTACATCACAAAGTAAAGACCAAGTGTGGCGAAACTGAGGTACTGCCCATCATGATGATGGGAGCGTCATGATACGGGGATGCTTCTTATGGGCTGGGACTGGAAGACAGGTCAGGCTTCAGAGGGTCTTCAAGGAAGAAGGGGAGAAACCGCCCAAATCCATGGTGTAACATTGGTAGAGACATACCCTGGGAGACTCAAAGCTGTGCCGAAGGCACTTCTACAAAAAACGGAATGAAGGGTGCTAGTACTTAAACTGCCGTTCAAACGTTTGGGGACCTAATGGCATCCTTAACACAGCCCCACATATGCTGTTCTTCTGCTTCGTGACAGACTCCTTCCACGGCCAATGTAATTGACCTCAGTCCCATGCCCCAGTCCATCAGCCAACCAGCAACTACCTCTGCGGCCTCCAGCCATGCCGCAATCAGCGGCCCTTCCGATCAGCAGCAGGCGGTCAACTGCAGTGAGTAGCTACATTTATATGTTCATTTTAATAGTCCAGGCCAGTCTAGGCAAACTTTTTTTCATCGTCACTGACGTGTGGACGACAAGTCTGATCTCACATCGGGATCACTTTATCTGTGATTGCGCCGTATTCATTAGAATTACAGCTTAGCAAAATTTGATTCTGGTGCTTCGTTCTCGGTTCTCTCCATCCTCCTCATCTCTTCCTGTATATGCCAGGCGCCCCGGAAGAGGAGGAGTTTGACATGTTTGCCCAGACCAGGGGAAGCTCACTGGCTGATCAGCGAAAGAGGTGAGGCCACATTGACTGGAGTGTGCTACTGTAGGTCAGCGTGTGATTACAGATGTCGCCAAATATGAAAACGCCATAGGAACCAAGACATATTACAAATGTTTAGTAATGTCTGTGTGTGTGTGTGTGTGTGTGTGTCCAGAGTGCGGTATGAAGACCCAGGGGCAGTGGAGGGCCTGGCTGGAGCCCTAGACACCAGGTTGCAGGTCACTGGAGCGGTAACGTTTCTCAGTCATTATCTACAGCTAGCGTAGCATTGCATACAGTTAGTTAGCGTAGCGTAGCCTAGGAAAAGAACAAGGTGGTTTTGTTCCAAAAATACTGAATTCAAAGTCTTTCATTTTGTCTTTTTATTTCTTGGAATCATTCTTTGACATTAATCCGACCGTGAGGATGGTATTTTCAGGAACAGGCAGATTTCCTTCAGACAATGGTCTATTATGAGTTGTTAATATGACTGTGGGTTCACACAATGCTTTCATCCCATCATAAAATAATGTAGTTGCAGCTGTAATTCAGACAACAATGAGCCTATTTTAACTCCCAGTCTACAGATAACAGCTAGATAAACTGTTAAGTAACAACTATGTTGGAGGCAATGCGGACACGGTTTGAACATGCACTCACACTGAGGCCCCAGGAAGACGACTCCTTCAGAAACGTCTGCCATGCGCCATTCGTTGCACTAAGACCAACAACACTGCTTTTGTTTTTCTTCTTTCTGTCTACCTTTCTCAGGTTCCTCCATCCAAGCCTCACAACTCCGCGCTGGAGGACATTGACCGGTGGCTGTCTGCGGACACGGATAATGTAAGGTTTCACCGGGGTGCATTTTGGGCAACGTTTCAAATAGCCTTAATTGGTTGACTTGAATTCAGTTCTTGTTTCGTGTTGCAGCAACCCGAGACTGGGTACGAGGAAGGGCTTACCAGTGAGGGTGAGTCTTCATCGAGACTTTAAATCTCTTAAAGGTTTCCATATATACTTTTTTTTGTATCTGCGATACCTCTTGCCTTGGTAGTAGTGAATTATGTCATGGTTTACTTTTCTTCAGAGTTTGACAAGTTTCTGGAGGAGAGGTCAAACGTGGACAACCAAATGCCTTCAGCATGTACCCGGCCCCCTGTCACGTCCAGGCTCCCCTCACAACCCGCCCGGCGTCAGGAGAGCTCACATGACCAACTCTTCTCGCTCTGAGGAAGCGCTGACGGCACAGCAGAGGTTGACCCAATCCTGAATCGACCACTTTGCACTACACCCCCTATGTGCTGTGGAGGTGTAAGAGGATTTGATTGGTCTAAGTAGTATGGGAACTCTTATTCCTAGCCTATCAGCTTGGCAAGCTGATAGGCCGAGCTGACTGGATGTGGTCACTGAGACATTAGAGACAAGGGCCTTCTGACCATTCTCATCATACAGGATTTCACGTTCATAAGTTGTTGTAAAAACCTAGTTTCCGTGCACATTCCTTTACACACACAAATAGACACACTATGTTTTACACTTTTCCTTGGGAATTTTACTTATGCTGTCTATTTATAGAAGTCTGCTGTCCAGGTGAATCAAGGCAAAAAGCACAAAAACCCTTTTAATGGAAATGTACTCTTACTTCCATAATGCAGTGTCTCGTGTAAACTGTATATTTGAAGATCAAGAATGCAACGTATTTTGTGAAGGTACATTATTAGTATTATTATAGTGAGAGCTATCAGTCTCTCACTCAGTGGTGTTATTTCCTTTTAACATGTGATACCTTTCATTTAAAATAAAAGTGTCTCTTGACCGAAAGATCTGGTTGTGCTCGCGGTTTCGCAACGTCTGTCTAGCTTCTAAAGTGCCAGGACGTCGGTGCTCTGGAAGAACCCGGGCCGCAGAACCCGGGTCCATGAGCTCCGTCTGCAGCAGGATCAGGGCCTTCTCAGCCTCCCGCTTCTCCTCCTGCCCCTGGGGCTGGGTGAAAGGGCCCGCGCTGCCCCTAATAACCCCTGGCGCACACATGGGGATTGGCCTACGGCGTTATCAACCGTTCCCGGGTCTGTAAAGTCACTGTGACACGAGAGGTGAACCGTTGACATTGTGGTTTTTTTCCCCCCTCAGCCCTTCTCACCACCGTAACCACCACGCAGTCACAACATTCCTCCGGAGTGTTTGTCCCTACGGCAGTTTCAAACCAAGCGTTAGCCGGTGGCGGGTACGAAACCCTAGGAACTAAAATGTGGACTCAACAGAGAGAGAGATAGAGAGACAGTATTGTCTGTTCCTGCCATAGCAGATAAAAGTGCCGCTGTATCTGTGATGGGAGAGAGCTGTGCCAGCCAACCTCACTGACCCCATTTGGCTGTTGTTGTGTCCATACTCAAGGATGTCTGGGTCTGATACACGGACTGAAGGGGTACATTGAGACTTGAAAACAACCATGAATGTATTATAAGAGGAAGAACACAGAGGAGCCATATTAGGTGTAACCAGGGTAGGGTATGTGTTAGACTGGAAAACACCATTTATTTGAATATACTAGTCCTATAACAACTAAGACAAGCCAGCCCTAACTAAGGGAACAGGAGTTTTGGACTCGTGATTGTCGTTCGTTCAGATAAAAATTGTGTGAAAAGATGGACGAAGTTGTAAATTGGATGAGGAGCGTTTTAATATATTTGTTTTTTCTCACCAGCGCAACATCGATTCCTAAACAAGCACGCAGTAAAACCCCGTCTGGCCAAAAAAACACAGGTTTAAATTATGTTTCCTTTCTACGGACCCGATCGAGTGGTTTCGTATCTCAATCGAATCCGATTCGGCCGTATTCGCTGTCGATGCACGAAGAGGACTACTATTACGCACCAAAACAAAAAAACCTGCTTTTGGCGCCGCTCCTGCGGGTTTTGGGGTCCTCCTTCGACCCGTTCTGGATGTCCGTAGAACGCCCTGCCGAGGCAGGGGTCTACACGTCAAAGGAGGGGAGCATCGACCCCAAAGCCTCGGATGGTCCAAATGCACCCATACCAAACGCTAACAACAAGGGTTTTAACGTCAGCGCGTCTTCAGAGCTTACTGAAGGCGCAGCGCGCTACCAAAGAAAACTAGAGAAGGACGCTGACGATTTGGACTTCCGCGAGCTTCCCGCAGAGGTTGCCAGCGCGGTGCGGGACTGGCTGGTGCGCTCCGCTACCTGTGGACTGCGCTACCGGTGGGTGAATTTGGCTCCAGTTTTCTGGCCCCGCTGGATGCGCCACACTGACTGTGAACAATCAAGCGACTCGCGGAGTTGTTCTTTCCCCAGCGGAATGGCATGCCAGAGGGCGCAAACAACACAGATAAAGATTCTGGCCTGGCACTGCTGGGGAAGCGAGGAGGTGGGTGGTATAAACAGGGGAACTGTGGTTGTGGGAACAGGTGTAACAGGCGGCAAAAGGTGTTTGTGGAGGCAGGTTCCGTATCCAGTGGTAACAGCGTGTAAATGCTCGTGTAAATAGTTGATTTGATCACATATAGCCGAACATATAGCCTATTTTGGTTAAGTCAGTTGAGTAGCTGTAGGCCTGCAACGATTTGTTTGGCTTTTAATGATCACATGGTCCAGTATTAAAATTACCCTTGTGAAATTATGTTCCTTTTTTGGGCAAATATATTTTCTTTGTGTTGAACGAAATAAACGTCATAAAAACACTCATTTGTGTTCATTTTCTTGATAATATTCACATGCATTATTATTATTGTGTCTATTACTAACACACACGATTACTTACTGGGTCAAATATGTGTTTTATTATCTGTTTTATTATAATTTAACTCATTTGGACCTTTTATGTAAACCTACACTTTTGTTGAATATATTAATGAATTCAACGTTGTACTGAATTCATTTTTTTGCACATGAACGCCATCTAGTAGAATCATCATAACCCGCGTTCGTATTATTCGATTAATCAATTACTGGAATGGTCTTGGGTGAAGTGAGTGAGACCTCTGTACAATATGACACTTAAAAACAGTAAACGGTGAACTCCACAACAAAGGTTAAAGTTATGCCAAAGCAGCTTGTGGTACTTGGTTCTACCATCAAGCGTATCGTCACTCAGGTGCTGTCTCACTTTCAGATCAAATCATGATGAAGAAGATTTGGCACATACCCTCTGGCTCTTAAGGTCAGTCAGGCTGCCTTTTTAAAATAGTTCACTACATGACGTATTTCAATCCACCCCAACAGACCTCACTGACTGTGAAGCAACTCATATATATGTGCCTGTCATGGCCATAGTGCAAACAGGCATTATAACAGATAACTCTGAACGCACCGCCCTTAACCAGCGCCTGCTCTGAAATCGCTTTCGTTTCAGTTTTGGCTCTTTCACCCGTGCTCTGAAATGTTATGCTCTGAAATGTTATGCTCTGTTAGAATGTGGGAAAATAAGGACTATGCAACATCGTATACACTTTTTCAATCACAATGAGACCAATATCGTATTAATTGAATTATTCGTTAAAGAGCTATTGAATTAAGAGGAGTCGAATGTCTAATCTAAAATTTAACCTCAGTGTTTATGAGTTTGTGTGAAAAGCTGACAAAGGTAAGTAGTGCAATACATTGTTTTATGATGTTGTTCCATTGTTGTTTTTATCGAAAATATTCAGTGATCTTCATATTGTCATTCACGTTTTACTGATCTAAATTATATGTAGGACGATCTAAGGGCCATATGTTTCATTTTAGTAAGGATTATGTGCGTGGTGCTCGAACTCTAATTTACGAAAGTGGGCGCATACATTTGTTCCAGTGATATAATGAACTTGCAGCCATAGTATTAGTCTTGTAAAGTTTTTTGCTAATATATTTCCTTTTACACAATTATTGATGTAATCGGCCGAGGGCCAACCCAAGAACACATCCGCCCCAGCAAATGTGTACTTTGCTCTCTTCCCTCCATGTTGCGCTTTTGACTGAACGTGTTGTTTTATTTTTACATAGCCTAATAATGCATGTGTGGTCTGTAATTTGTGGTACTAGTCTATTAGCCGTTGTTTGTAATTCCTTCAGCTGAGGTATTGCCTTGTCTGTTGTATTGGTCCCTTTACTTTGGTACAATATACGCATAACGCATTCTGTATTGGCCTATGAACAGGAAGATGATGAAGACGGTAATTATGTGTATTACAGCAGGAAATAAACGACATCTGTGACGAAATCCCAGAGAGCAGCGAAGTTTTACTTGAGCAATGGCGAGTGAACGATCCCAGAATGTTAACGGTAAACACTTCTAAATTCAGGTTACCGGAATGCTTGCCTACATTACGACAGTGTACATTTGTAATTCAAACACGATGTGTTATATGTGATGTATGTCACATGCATGGTTTGTCTCTCCGACACAGTTAATCCCCCCCAGTCCGAGCTCAGACTTGTGCTGCTTGGGAGAATTGGCGCCGGAAAGAGTACCGTTGTTAAAACCATTCTTGGCCAGGATAAATTCAGGAGTGAAGGAGCCACGTGCGTGAAGAAGCAGGGTGAGGTGGCTGGAAGGAAAGTCACCATAGTGGACACTCCTGGCTGGGACTCGGTGAAACACACATCCATGCATATCCAGCAAGAAATCAAGAATAGTGTGACCCTGTGTCCTCCAGGACCACATGCTCTCCTCCTTGTGGTTCCCATGGGCAACCAGCTCTCCTCCTCAGACAGAAAGGCAATTAAGTATTGTATAGAGCTGCTGTCTGTTAGGGCATGGAAGTATACCATGGTCCTGTTTGTCAGTGAGGCTGAGGAGAAATTAACATATGATGAACAGAATCAGATGGCGGAGAGAGCTAACAGCATCCTAGTAAAGTGTGGAGAAAGACACCATTACTTTCAGTGTGGGGATTCTACTACCCAGGTTACAAGGCTCCTGAAAAAGATTGACGCCATGGCAGCTGAAAATGTTGAAGATTTCTTTATCCCACAAGTCTACCATGAGCTGTTGGAGAGTAGAACGCCTAAAGAAGTAAGTAGGATGTATAAGGACAGAGAGAGTAGACTGGAGCAGAGGTACAAAAGAGAGTTGAAGGAACGGGATGAACAGCTGAGGACGTACAGAGAAGCGGAGAAGTCTCCCGAGATGATGCGGAGGAGGGAAAGCAGTCTCCTGCTTCCCCCCCACAGTAAGTATGACAACGACCTGATTAGAACCTTAATATGCAAATGACCTGAACAAGACCCAAATACACTGCTCAAAAGAAATACGGGGAAACGCCGTCATCACAGTATAACACCAAGTCAGTTAACTTTCTGAGGTATTAATCTGCCCAGAAGCATTGTCAATTGTGAATCAATGTCACCTATTTTGGTCAAAATGGAAGTGGCAACAGGTGCAATAGAGAGGCAACAGCAAGACAAGCCCCTAAAAGGGAATGGTTTTGCAGGTGGTGGTCACACAATTGCTCTCTCCTTCCTCACTGATTGTTCTTCGGTCTCATGTAGACAGTGTATGTTGGCGGTTCCTGGATGACAAAGTGTTGAAGTCATTGACTGGCCCTCACGTTCCCCAGACCTAAATCCAATTGAGAACATCTTCAAAGGATTACACAATGCCCAATAAAGATTTTGATCTTTAATATATGTTGTCCATCAAAGTGTTCCCTTAATGCTTTTGAGCAGTGTACATACAGTATTAGTCGTCTAATAAATGAACTATGCGTGAGTCATCTGATCAATTATCTGTGTTTGTTTGGGTACGCTCGTGTGTGTGTGTGTGTGTGTGCGTGCGTGCATTCAATGTTTTAAGTGAACGCGGAGACCCAGGACGGAACAGGGATGCAGAAGGGTAGTACCGACCAGCAAACGGTGGATCTTCAGGCGATCAAGCAAGGCTACAGAGAAGAGGCCCTGTCTGTGGTCCAGCACTACGTCAAACCACTCATGGTGATCATGACCTCAGTACTGGGAGCCCTCGTGGGAGCGGTGGCCGGAGCCCAGCATGGAACCCTGGGGTCTTGTGTTGGGATTGCCGTGGGCGTTCTGGTGTCCGTTTTAGGGTGTTATGCTGTGCGTGGAGCCGCCACAGCAGCGAGGGATGTCCCCATCCAAGTCAATGTCAAGGGAACTGCCAGCCACAGCAGCGGTGAAGGAAAAACCTTCTTCATCGATTCTCCGAGTGTGTTTAATAAGGACCAGTGACACCATTTGTCCAAAAATTGAAAATGTTTTGTGTGGACCACTGACCCTTTCTGTGCTAAATGTAAAATAATTCATAAGGACCAGTGAAAACCCTCCAGGATTGGATTAGCAGGAAGAGTTTGAGGCCCTTCGGGATTGGATTAGGGGGAAGAGTTTGGGGTTCTCCCAGATTGACAGGAGGAGTTTGGGGCCCTCCAGGGTTGTATTTGCAGAAAGAGTGTGGCAAACAAATACAAACAGTGGACTGAGACATATTTTGAGAAGATACTGCTATACATTTTCCAGTGTTCTCTAGTATTAAATACACAAACAAAAGATATAACAAATTGCATTCATGGCACAGTAATATGTAAAGTACTTGTTTAATTAGAGGTATCAAGTTCATGGAATTGGTGCTGAGCAGACAAAGTTAATATAAATATTGTTTGTACTGAAGGAATTGAAACCTTGTGTAACTATCCATCTTTAATGGTCTGGGTTTTGGTGCTGATTAAATACAAGTTCAGTGGTACAAGATGGACAAAGTTGAAATCAATATTGTATAGGTGCCTCTTTGAATAGTTTAAATCCACATGAAACAAACAAAATTGTTAGAAGTAGAAAAGTTGGAATGTGCAATTAACAATTGACAAAACAACAAAATCGGTGTGATTGATTATAGATGATTATAGAGCAAACCAAATATAATAAAAAAATATATAATTTTGTCTTTATATAATTTCATTTCTTAATGTTAACTTTCGAATATGTTTTCTTTGTTAAGATAGGATTTCAAATTCCTCGGGCTTCGCTATTTCTGTCTTTTAAAATATCCACGGTAAAGATCTGACATATCAACAAAATGTCAAATTCTCTGTTTCTCAAATTCTATATCTTTATAATCGTAGATTAATGGTTTATTAACATCAAGATATAAAAGACAAATTCCAGAGAGCGTACAAGAAAACATCTAATTTCATGCTTTTGTAATATTTGTTCTTAATTTTGATACGCTTTAAAATATGCTGGGCTTTGCTATTTCTGTCACTCAAAATATCATTTGAGATTACGTCAGCGCTGTCCTTCAAAACTATACCCATTTTCGACCAATGACCGCCATCTAGTGGTTGTGTCATAAAACACAACGTCAATTTTGATTATTGCGTCAATTATTAGAACCTCTAATTGGAACTCTTATATGAGTTACTATTTCATTTTGCATTCACAAATCATATTTCCACCGTTCGTGTTACTTGCATGTGTCGATTATACTGCACTTCATTGTGCATTATAGTGTTTTAATGTAGTTGTTTGTACAGAACTTTGTTGTACTGTTTACAACTTTGACTAAATATGGACGACTCAACGTCCATCCAAGGATCTTGGGTAGAGAGTTACCTTGATGAGCAGGTAAGTTTGCCATTATCTAGTAGTGCTTATGTAACTAAACATCTATCTTAATCGTCTATTTTAGTATTCAATTAATCCTGTGCGTAACCTCAGCTGACTAAATCGATGTGTTAAGATGAACTGTTAGCTCTTTGCACACTGATTCCAGAGCTAATGATGACCTGTTTTACAGAGAAAGTTCATCAGAGAGTACCTGACACTCAAGGTACAAGGTGTACTTCACCAAAACCTCACTGTTAATCACATGAGGAGATGGATCATCTCTGATACCAGGAAAGCCTTCCTGAAAAAGTGAGTGAGACCCCAGTAAAATTTGACACTTAATAAATAAATCAGGCTAGACAGGACAGGGAGGGAGACCTATAGAAACATAAGAGTCATGCATTGTACATTTATTGTGTAGATTTCAAGAGATGGCAGAAGGGAAAGACATCCACCTCATTGAGCTGGTGAGGAACAGTAAACACACAATGCTGTGGTAGACAGTACAACATCAGTTGTATGTCTTTGTTAGGAAAAAACATCAAGTTTGTGATACAAATGCTAACATCCAACTGTCTCCGTGTGTACAGATGTTGACGGTGAAAGCTCACCATAGACTCCTTGGGATCGAGCAGGGAGTTCGTAGAGAGCTGAACATTGCACAATGTAAAAAACATCACCAGTCTTCAGTCGAGGTATAATGTCATAACTTTATATAATACAGGACCCCACTGTCACCATCCACAGAGACAGTTTATGTGGTGAAGATCTTATTGTATGAATCATTTCTCATTCCTTTCATTTCAAGGCAAACATGGAGGGCCAGCAGCTCCTGACCAACCAGCCTCAGCCATTGGTTTCTTCCCATGAGCCTCTGGGGTCTAGAGCGCTGATGAGTGGTGATGCTGCAGGTGGTGTGTCAGAGAAACAGGCCCAGATGCTCCAGGTGACGCCCCTCTGCCAACCTCATGTGGAGGTCCTGGGTAGCCCGGTG
>JACXGK010008939.1:0-21359 GCA_016801125.1 Novumbra hubbsi | reverse complement strand
CAGGGAGCAGGGAGCAGGGAGCAGGGAACAGGGAGCAGGGAGGAGGGAACAGGGAGCAGGGAGCAGGGACCAAATCACAACAGCAGCCTCTAATGTAAAAAGATGTCATTGAATGTAGGCCTTCTTTAACATTACAATGCTACTGTTGGCTATATCATAAACCTGATACTATTTCAATGGGAAAATGACTTGCTTTGCTAGTTTTCATGGCACTCTTATAGGACTAAATAAACCCACAGCAGCCTATCTTCTAAAACTGCAAAGTAATTACAGCCTAATAGTTTTAGTCCAGGAAATCATACAGATTTGTTCTGAAACTCAAAAAATTTGAGAACATTGTCCACAACCGAGCTGAATGCAATTAACAGCATGTAACATTAAAATAACAGAGCTTTTGTGCAACATTTTAAATAATGGCCTATTGTCAATGCAGTCAGGAGTAGAACTGCACACAAAACAACAAAGCAGCTGTTAATTGCATTGGGGTGTTGTACGCTAGCCTACAGTAGGTTAGATATTATTACTACCCCCGTACAAGTTCAATAGGAGAGCTTTTTGAGCTACTTATCTCATTACATCACCGTTTCCATCCACATTGATGCAGAAGAACTACAATATATTTGTGTGGTAAAAAAGTGGTCCATTTGAATATTTGCTCGTTAACTTATTGCTGATCCAGCACATGATCCAGCTATGTTGATGAAAGGCAGGATAGACAGTTGACTGGTATAGACTTGAATAAAACATATGGTTTAGGAAAAACAATAATAAAACAGTCTGATAGGAAAAACGTATGCAAGCAGATAGTGAGAAAAGTGCACACTTTCCCTCTCCCTACCTAAAGCAAAAAAAAAACTGTCATGCCCTGACAGGGCAGGACTAATTGTGTGGCCTCTAGCCCTCTCTATGCCGTTGTGGGCTCCCCAGTCAGAGCAGCTGCATTCAGTTGACTCTGATTGGGGAGCCTACTTAGGTTCAGTTTTCACCACACCCGGTGTGGTTTATTGTTTGTTTGTTTGTTTGAAACGCAACAGCTCACGGTTTGTCTTCATTTAATTCAATGTTCAGTGTATACGCTAGATGTTATTTGTATTTCGTTTTGTTAGTTCTGACTTTTCTTTACGTTTACAGTTGCGTATAGTTTGTACCTGTTTATTGGATTAAATCACCTTCATTTATCAACAATATGTCTGCGTATGGTTCCACCCCACAACTAAACCGTGACAACAACCTTCCCTCAGTTTGGGCCTTCAGGAAGTCTTTCTTCATTCAACAGATGATCAGATGAGCAGACGTTTTTGTTTATGCTTCTTTTGTAAAAGACTATTTTGTACACAATCTGCATAGCTTTTGGAAACAGACGGACACCCTAATGGCTTTACAAGCAGCTTTGGACACAATGTTGCCACTTCAGTTGACAAGACGGCTGGGGAGGATATTGCTAAAGACATTCTGTAGCAGCCGTGTGTGTGCTGACTTCAATGTGCACAAATCATGGTTTCATCAGTTTGTGGCTTTATACATGGAAACGTCAAACGTTATACATCAAAACCCATTTCTGAGATCAAAATGTATGCCTGCTTTCCGACTGTAGCCTATTTTTGTATTGTTTTTGGGGGTGGGAGGGAGGCTGGGTTGTTGCAGCGTTAGCAATTTCACACAACTACATACGGCAGAAGGGTGAAGCAGAAAGTGAAAAAAAAAAAAAAATCCTTAGAATTTAAAAACAGATCCACTAGCAGATTTGCCTTTCAGAGGTGTCTTTGACCCTGAGACACACACACAAACACAGCTTAAATTGAAGCTCAGTCTGTTCTGTTTTTCTGGGTCTTTTAGAAGCCTTCTGTCTTTGCCAGAAACACAATTACTAATTGACCTAGTGTCACAGTTTGGGCTCAGCTCATTTGTGGGAAATACATTACATTAAGCTTGTCACAACACTATTCTCCCAGAACAATAGGAAGTGGATAAAGCTTTATTTTATCACAGTGTGAAGCAACCCCTACTTGTGTTCAGTTATTCCGTTATTTGTATTCTCCGGTGCATTGTGGACATTTGTCTCATTTGCTAATGAGCTAGAACTTCATAAAAGCTATTTGTTTAGTTCACGTTGAGAATTTGTCATGGTTTTATGATGGATGACACTCTTTAGTCTGTCGTGGGGCACTCGGTTTTGGAAGGGATAGATTAGTGGTCATGGTGCCCTGTTAAAGAAAAGAAATATGAACATCTCATAAGTTTTAAGGGTGTGATACCATATCGCTCTATAAATTGATAGCAGTCATAATAAACTATTTTACTAACACAGTAATAGCTGCTGTAAAAAAGAGAAGTTACTACTGGGTAACTACATGGTCAGTTGGTTGAGAAAGAATCATTATTATTAGAATATTAAAACATTACAGGTGAATAAAATTGAATTAAATGCTATTCTACAGGTGTAACTGCTAACATTACTCAAATAGTTTTTTCCATGGTAAGTAATTCATGTTTTGAACTGACATGCTAACTACCATGCCATAATTAATTTCACAAGGAGACCATGTTACATTTTAACAGCATATAACCTGTATACCACTGCAGGTTCGCCTCTAAAGCTAAGCAGGGTGCAAGCGGTTCGTTCCCTGGATGGGTGACCACATGCTGTTGGAAGTGGTGTTGGAGAACCAATTGGAGGCACTCTTCCCTTTGGTCTAACGATCAGATCCCAATGGCCCAAGACAGTGAAGGGGAGATGCTTTGTGTACGATGTCGTCTTTCTAGTGGGGAGTCAGCAATAACTAGAGATCCCAATGAACAATCTGGCTTTTATACCAACATACACTATATGGACAAATGTATTGGGACACCTACACATTACACCTACAGGTGCTTGTATGACATCCCATTCTAAATCTATAGGCATAAATATTGAGTTTGTCCCACATTTGCAGCTATAACAGCTTCCAATCTTCTGGGAAGACTTTTTACGATTTTTACTTTTTACAACTTTTTAAGATTTTGGAGTGTGTCTGTTGGAATTATTGCCCATTTTAGAAGTGCATTGGTGAGGTCAGACACTGTTTTTGGATGAGAGGGCCTGGCTCACAATCTCTGTTCTAGTTCATCCCAAAGGTGTTTGACAGAATTGAGGTCAGGGCTGTGTGCGGGCCAGTCAAGTTGTTACACAACAAATTCATCCAACCATGTCTTTATGGACCTATGGAGCACAGTCATGCTGGAACAGAAAGGGGCATTCCCCAAACTGTTCCCATAAAGTTGGAAGCATAGAATTTTCCAAAATGTCTTGATATGCTAAGACATTAACATTTCCCTTTAATGGAACTAAGGGGCCTAGGCCAACCCTAGAAAAGTAACACCATAGCATAATCCCTCCTCCACCAAACGTTACAGTCGGCACAATGCAGTCAGGCAGGAAACGTTTACTGGCATTCGTCAAACCCAACCTCGTCCATCAGATTGCCAGAGTCCAGTGGCATTGTGCTTTACACCACTCCATCTAACGCTTGGCATTGTGCTTGGTGATGTAAGGCTTGCATACAGCTGTTTGACCATGAAAACCAATGCCATGAAGCTCCCGGCGCACAGTTTTATTGCTGATGTTAATGCCAGAGGTGGTTTGGAACCAGCTGGCTACTTTTATGTACTATGCACTTCAGCAATCAGTGACCCTGCTATGTAACTTTACATGGTGTTACATTTTGTGGCTGTGTTGCTGAAGTGATTAAGATATTTTAAATGGATTGAACCTGCCTGATTTCTCTCAATTCATTACTATTCATTAAAACATATGATGACCAGAAGACCTACATTTAATTTGCTTTGTATTCAAAAGTTATTTCCTCCTACATTCTTAATGGAACAGCCTGGGGACCTAAAATTGAGTGGTACCATGTTTAAGAGATTTATAGGGCACTGAGTTTTGTTTTTCTCACAAACATTGGTGTGTATTGAAGGCTGTGTGAAATGTTTTAAAATATTTCAGTCACATTTTATATTGTCTTGCAAAGTTTCCTTATTATGCTACAATTTGGATATAGTCACGGTTGTATTTACAATGCCATTGGATGTCTTTCAGGGATGTTCCTTTCAGTGATGTTCCTTTCAGGGATGTTCCTTTCAGTGATGTTCCTTTCAGGGATGTTCCTTTCAGTGATGTTCCTATTAGTTATGTTACTATTAGTGATGTTACTATCAGTGATGTTACTATCGGTGATGTTACTATCAGGGATGTTACTATCAGTGATGTTCCAATCAATTATGTTACTATCGGTAATGTTCTTATCAGTGATGTTCCTGTCAGTAATTTTACTATCAGTGATGTTTCCATCTCGATTAATGTAAAAGGTGTCAACATTTTTCCTGTTTCATAAAGAAAACTCTTTCCTGCTTTGGTCCAGTCCCTGCTCCCCATCATCATCATGATCTGAATGATTTATTTTGGAACTGACCTTGCATGTTGATATTGAAGCATACATGTCTGAAGGCTAATACTGTGTAACAGATTTGAGAGACAGTGGGAACGTCAATGTCCTGGTGAAACGCATGAAGAATGTATTTACTAATTACATGTGGACCACACAATTTTAATCAGATAAACATGGAATTGACTGATTTGTGATTTGCTTCTTGCTAAACAAACAGGGGTTTTGGGAATTGTTGCTTTTTTGGCAAGGTTAAGATAATCACTGTGAACTCTGTCTTGCAATCTTAAGTGTATAGCCCAGTATTTTCTCAATATGGCCACGGTTGTTAAAATGACAATTGCTTTGAGCCTTGCATATTGAAAACTGTGCATGTGGGAGTTAATTATTGCAATGTTTTGCTATCAGAAGATATCAGAATCAGCTTTATTGCCAAGTAGGGGATACCCCTACAAGGAATTTTCTAGGGTCTAAGTGGTACTTTAAAACAGAATAATACCATAAGTAAAAACATAACACAATAACCAGGAAGTGTGTAAGGCATGTAGTTGCATAATAATAGTGCAGTGTGCAAAGAGCAATGTGCTAGTCAGGGTTTGTGGGGGTCATCTGGCCTTGTTGATGAGGCCAGCTGCCGGTGGGTAGAAGCTGTTCTTGTGGCGTGAGGTGTTGGTCCTTATGGACCATTACCTCCTGCTAGAGGGGAGTGACTGAAACAGTTTGTGTCCAGGGTGTGAGGGATCAGTTACAATCTTTCCAGCGCGCCTCAGGGTCCTGGTGGTGTACAGGTCCCTAAGGGATGGCACCTTCTCTGCACATCAAATGGCTCGCTGCAGTCTGCTCTTGTCCTTGGCAGTGGCAGCAGCGTACCAGATGGTGATGGAGGAGGTGAGGATGGACTCAATGATGGCTGTGTAGAAGTGCACCATCATTGTCTTTGGCACGTTGAATGGTTGATAAAATGGCAAGTTTAAACATATGCATCCTTTACTGAATTACACGATTTACTGGAAGTTTGACAAAAGCATACATTTGTTTGTCAAAATGAAATGATCAGTGGTGTCACGTCTTGGCTGTGTGCCCGGGGCTCACAGCCAGGGCATGCCACATAGAGGTGCCTCTAGGCATCTCTATGGTGATGTTTGGGCTCCCCAGTTAGAAACAGCTGTTGTCTGTCTCTAATTGGGGAGCCTACTTCAGGTCCATGTTTTTGCCCACTCATTGTGGATTATTGTATGTGCTATATGCCTCTGTTCCGGCCAGTTAAACCGTTCTTGTTTTTTTTGTTGTTTTCAATATCCAAGTAAGTTTCCATTTAAAAACGTTCAATAAATATGGATACTATTAAGACTCAGCAAATGTGTCCCATCTCCTGGCTACCTCGTGACAAGTGGAACTAATTTATAATGGTGAACGTTTATATTTTTGGCAACTGTAGCCACTGACCATCAAGGCATAGCCTACATACATTGCTCATAAGGTCTGAGTTTAGAGTACAGTTGACTCTATGTAATATGCTAAGGAAATGCATTCCATGGCTTGTCAAATTGAAAAGATCATTGGTAATATTATTTTTTCTAGTAAAGGTGTGTTCATTAAAAAAGGTTTTGTCTCCATAAAAAACACATTCATAATATTCAGTAGTGACAAACAGATGCGGTCGCCCGGGGCATATTCTGGTGCGTCACAGCGGCGCCGGTCAGCGGCGGCCTTGTGCGGCCGGGACGCTCTGCCTAAGTGCACATGGGCCGCACGCCAGACGAAGTCCGCCCTCCGGAACCAGTCCTCCACCGTCGGCACCTCAGATGGCTCCGTGTTCCAGGGACCTAGCGGTGGTTGATACCCAAGCATGCACTGGAACGGCGTCATATTGGTGGAGGAACTGCAGAGGGATTTTTGAGCGTACTCGGCCCATGGCAGGATGTCTGACCCCCATCTTTCCCATGAATGCCATCCAGAGCCTGGAAGTGAACTAGGGACCCCGGTCAGACACTATATCCTTCGGGACCCCATAGTGCAGGAAAATGTGAGGGAATAGCGCATCTGCGGTCTGCAGGGCTTGCCAGGCAAGGGGAGCAAACGACAGGCCTTCGAGAACCTATGCACAACGACCAGGATGGTGGTGCAACCCTGGGAAAGAGGTAAATCTGTTAAAAAATCCACACTCAGATGGGACCATGGCCGTTGCGGGATAGGTAGAGGAAGTAGCTTACCTGAGGGTAGGTGTCTGGCAGACTTACTCTGAGCGCACACCGAACAGGAGGAGACGTAGACCCTGGCGTCCCTAGCCATGGTAGGCCACCAGTATTTACCATTCACCGCAGTTATTGTCCTGCCCACGCCCGGATGACCGGAGGAGGGAGAAGTATGGAGCGTGTCCCTCACCTCAGATGGCATGTATGTAAGACCCTCCGGACAGTGAGGTGGGGAGGGCTCTGCCCAGAGTGCCTTGTGTATGTCCGCGTCCATCTCCCACACAATTGGCGCTATGATCTGCGTGCCAGGGAGGATAGGGGAGGTGTCCACGGTCCTCCCTCTAGGTCATAGATCCGGGACAGGGCGTCGGCCTTGACGTTTTTAGAACCCGGAACATACGACAGGGTGAAGTGAAACCTGGTAAAAAACAGGGCCCACATCATAGTTCTGCACTGCCGCACTGAGCCTCCGGGACAGGAAGGCACAGGGGTGGAGCTTATGTGGCACCCCTGATCGCTGCGAGAGCACAGCTCCCCCACCGACCTCGGAAGAATCCACCTCTATGATGAATGGCAGATCCGGATTGGGGTGCCCACTCTGCCTTCGCTGAGCATCGCAACCAGGTCGGCGCACCCTTCAACAGCGAGGTAATCAGAGTGCCAAAACCCTGGATAAACCTACGGTAGTAATTGGCAAATCCCAGGAATCTCTGGACCTCCTTAATGGAGGTAGGGGAAGGCCAATTGCGCACGTCCTCGGCGCACAAGCTTTCCATCTCCACACCCCCAGAGGAAATGCGATACCCTAACAAGGAGATGGAGGACCGGAAAGACAAGCCCTTTTCTAGTTTGACAAACAGGTTGTGTGCCATCAGTCGTTTCAATACCCTGCGAACGGTGGTAACATGTTCGGCCCGTGTCTTTGAATATATCAAGATGTCATCAATATATACAACCACACCTTGGTTCAGCATATCCCGGAAAATGTTATCGACAAAGGATTGGAATTTGTTAACTAACCCGGCATCTATGTAATTGCTCGGTGCCCCTGAGTCAATTAACGCGAGGCACCGGTGTTATGTGGGGAACTGAGGAAAAGGAACTAGAATTTGGAGATGGTCAGCCGACAGCCCCCACGGAATAAAAGATCGCCTCACCTGCTTGGATATAGGGGTGCCTCATTTGCACTGACCTCTCCTGGATCCCTTCTACGACGAGTGGGCTCCCGCTGTCCCGTCTCAGCGCGGAGGCGAGCCCTGTGCCCGGCACTCCGACAAGCCCATCTCCATGGCCTCGGCCGGGTATCGAGATAACGGCTCGATGGGTCCTCAACGCTGTCCCCGGCTCCTCAGGATATTATCCAGCTGAGTGGCCATAGAGATGAGCTCCTCTTGTAAGGGCCGGACTCGCGGATGTGAGGAAGGGACCCAAGTGCATGAACAGGGAGAGAGAAGGCTGAGTGAGACGAATGTTGAAGGTGGCTCGGATATAACGAGCAGGCAGTAACGCTTGGATGAGAAGAGCTATACTCAGGCGTGGTGGAAAAAACGCTAAAAAAGTAGACTGCGTAATGCAGGAGCCAAAAACGTAGTGGGACAACGTTACGTTTTGTACTAGCAGTGAGCTGGTGGGACTGGGGTGCTTATGTAAGGGTACTGATGAGGGAGATGGGAAACAGGTGTGCGTGGTTGGTGACTGAGTGCATGTAGTAGCACCCCAGGGCCGCTAGAGGGTGCGCTAGGGCCCGAGCTGGACAGGGTCAGGGTGGAACCCTGACAGGACCCCCTCCTCTACGGAGGGCGGCCTTCCGACACGGCCAGGGTGTGCCCGATGAAAATCCCGGATCAGGGACTGGTCGAGTATCCGGGAACGGGGCTGCCAGCTACGCTCTTCAGGACCGTACCCCTCCCAATCCACCAGGTATTGCAGCCCGCGACCCCGTCGACGCACATCCAGCAGGCGACGGACGGTGTAGGCTGGGTGGTCATCTATCATCCGCGGAGGAGGCAGAGCCGGGGGAGCGGGACAGAGAGGGCTGGTGGTAACGGGCTTTAGCTGTGAGACGTGGAAAACTGGGTGCACGCGCATGGAGGCAGGCAGCCGGAGTCAAACGGAACAAGGATTGATGACAGACTCCACGGTGTAGGGACCCACGTAACAAGGAGCCAGCTTGCGGGCCTCGACTCTGAGGGGCAGGTCCTTCGCCAGAAGCCACACTTGCTGACCAGGACCGTAGGATGGCGCAGGGGAATGGCACCGGTTGGCGAAGCGCTTGGTGGTGGCTGAGGCGCGCAGCAGCTCGGGCACGTCTCCAAACACCCCGACAGCGCCTGAGGTGCGCCTGGACAGAGGGAACAGCAACGTCGACCTCCTGAGATTGGAACAAGGGGGGCTGGTATCCCATGCAGGCATGGAACGGAGACAATCCAGAGGTGGAGCACACCAAGGTGTTGTGGGCGTACTCCACCCAGATGAGATGGGTGTACCAGGTGGATGGGTTGGCTGACACGACGGTACGGAGGGCAGCCTTCAGCTCCTGATTGACCCGTTCCGTCTGACCGTTTGACTGTGGGTGGTAGCCTGAGGAGAAGCTGACCGACGCACCCAGGCCCTGGCAGAAAGCCCTCCACACTTGAGAGATGAACTGGGGGCCACGGTCTGACACCACATTGTGGGGTATGCCATGTGGGTGGAGGACGTGCGCCACCAGATGGTCCGCGGTCTCCCTAGCGGAAGGGAGTTTGGGCAAGGCCACGAAATGCGCCATCTTGGAAAACCGGTCCACTATCGTCAGGATGGTGGTCATTCCATTGGAAGGGGGAAGACCGGTAACGGAATCCATAGAGACTTGAGACCTGGGTTGACTCGGCACCGGTAAGGGGGTGTAGCAGACCGGCAGGCGCGCATTTCAACGTCTTATTCCGTGCACTCGTGGAACAGGCAGAGACATAGTCCCGGGTGTCCTTGGTCAAGGTGGGCCACCAGAAATGACGGCAGATGAACGAGAGGGTGCGGTTCACGCCTGGATGGCAGGTAAGACGAGAGGCGTGAGCCCACGCAAGCACCTCCGTGCGAATGGAATCCGGAACAAACAACCGGTCACGTGGTCCGGTACCCGGGTCCGGCTGTTGCTGCTGTGCGCGTCGGTTGGTCGTCTCAATCTCCCAGGTAAGACCTGCACGGAGACAGAAAGGGGGAAGGATGGATGCAGGGACGTCTTCCGTCTCATCTGGGGCGTGGATTCTGGAGAGGGCGTCGGGTTTTGTGTTACGGGAGCCGGGATGGTACGTGAGATGAAAGTGGAAACGCCCAAAGAATAGAGCCCAACGCGCCTGTCGAGATTTAAGAAGTTTGGCAGAATCCAAGTAGGCCAGATTTTTGTGGTCAGTCCAAACGATAAATGGGAGATCTGCGCCCTCCAGCCAGTGTTGCCACTCCTCCAATGTGGGCTTAACGGCGAGAAGCTCCTTGTTCCCGACATCGTAATTTCTCTCCGTGGCGGACAATTTCTTGGAAAAGAAGGCACACGGATGGAGTTTTTGATCCTCCGGAGAGCGCTGTGAAAGGATGGCCCCCACGCCAGTATCCGACGCATCCACCTCCACTATGAATTGTAGTGCGGGATCGGGTTGGATGGTGATGGGCGTGGAAGTGCACCTCCTCTTTAATTCCCAACGATCGGCGTCCTCCGTCCAGTGGAATGGTGTTTTCAGTGACGTAAGGGCAGTGAGGGGCGCAGCGACTGTGCTGTAATTCTGGATAAAGCGACGATAGAAATTTGCGAAGCCCAAGAACCGCGGCTGTTGTTTGCAGTCTTCCTGGGTTGGCCAGTCGGTAACCGCCGTCACCTTGGCCGGGTCCATCTCCACTTGTCCCGGTGAGAGGACGTGGGCCAAAATGGAAATGGTGGAAACGTGGAATTCACTCTTATCCAATTTCACGAACAGGCGGTTGTGGAGAAGGCGCTCCAGGACGGACATGCGCGACGTGGTCACGAGTGGTGGAAGAGAAAATTAGGATATCATCGAGATAGACAACGACACACTTGTGAAGCATGTCCCGGAGGACATCGTTCACCAACGCCTGGAAGACGGCTGGTGCGTTGGAGAGACCAAAAGGAACGATGAGATACTCGAATGTCCCAATGATGTGTTGAACGCTGTCTTCCATTCGTCACCCTCTTTAATGCGCACGAGATGGTAAGCGTTGCGCAGATCCAGTTTAGTGAAAATGGATGCTCCTCGAAGCGGAGGGAATGCGGAGCTGAGTAGAGGCAATGGATATTTATTGCGTGTGGAGATGGCGTTAAGAGCACTATAATCGATACAAGGACGCAGTGTACCGTCCATCTTACTGACAAAAAAGAAGCCTGCGCCCACTGGAGAGGAGGACGACAGATGATTCCTGAGGACAGGGAATCATGGATGTAGCGCTCCATGGTCTCGGTCTCCGGTTTGGAGAGATTATACAGACGTCCACTTGGCAAAGCCACGCCCGGAAGCAGATCTATGGCAAGATCGTACGGGCAATGCGGGGGCAGTGACAGGGCATCCTCCTTACTAAACACCGCGGCCAGGTCGTGGTAGTCATTGGGCACAGCGGACAGATCTGTCTTCGGAATAGAGGCCGAAAGGGGGGCAGCCCCTGGTGTGTCCGCCGAGCCGAGGCAGCGTTGAAATCACTGGGGTCCCCAGGAGCTGATTGCGCCTGACACCCAGTCTACCTGTGGGTTATGGAGCCGTAACCACGGCCGACCGAGGATCAGTGGCGACATAGGGCTGTCGATGAGGGAAAAGGACAGGTCCTCCCGGTGACTAGCAGGAGAGGGGCGGTCTGGAGAGTAATAGAGGCAATCGTTTGGCCACTCAGATACGTAGTCAATAGGCATCAGCTGGAAGGATTTTAGGGAGGGATGCATTCACAGGACATGGGAAACAGAACAAACATGAACGATGGTGCCAAAAAGGCCGAACGCCAGGGGGCTACGCGAACAAAGGAGAGCCCGCCACAGGGGGTGAAGTGACACCACCGAAAGGCGCTGTGCTTCCCAGCTTGTGACAAATGAATACATTCATTTGTTGAAATTCCCATATAAGTTAAATAATATGTTTGAATTACCATTATTAATTGAAGTTATGCCTCATAATTATTGTCCATAGTAAATATTTATACACAGTCCAAAATACAATCTGTAAGGTTTGTGATGAATTACGAACAGTAGATCCGACATGTATGATGAGTTAAACCTCATCATTCGGAAGTGTCATTGCTAAGGAGGAAGCCCAGCTGCATAATTCATCGTTAAACCATCAGGGCAAACAAAGGTCTCAGAAGAATCCTCTGTTCGCCTTGCTTTATATCCTAACTATTGTCTGGACCCTGGACGTTATCAGATATTTACGGTTGGTGCCAAGTTGCATGTAGCTATAAAAATAAATGTAAATAGCTGAGAGCACAATAACACAATATATACATAGATACACATCAAGACACAGTCCTGCAGTTGGGCATGGGTCAATTGGATGAGTTTGGGAGAGAGCTGTGTGATATTGTGAGACAAGACTTTGTATGAATCCCAACTGGCACCATAATCTTGGTAAATCTTTGTGCCCCAACAGAAGGACTAGAGCTGCATTTAGATGGCAGTGGATGTCTGCCTATCCAGCCATGGCAAACAAAGGAAATGCTGATAAACCCGGGATTACGGATGCATCCTTAAAGGGGAAATTTGGATTTGTACGGTACATCCATTTCAGGGAGGGTGAACCCTTTGTTTTTCTTTTTAATCCCAGATTTCCCCATAACAATAGGTCAAAGGTAAGAATATGGCCATTAAGGTTGGGAGTCATCAATCTTCATAAAGTGGACCTCCCTCAGCATGGACCTCCCTCATATCTACTTTTCTTCCAGGCTTCTGACACAACTATCTAGTGTGTATATAATTCTGAAGGATTGTGTAAATACATAATAAAACAGGGTTTATGGGTACTTTTCCTAAAATAAATATTGAAACTAGGAATGTAAGCTCTGTTAAATAGCTACGTATTTAGCAATCTATTAAAAGGGTGTTCATATTTTCAGAAAACTTTTCAGAGAGTGAAAAAGTCTTCCCCACCATTAAACAAGGTTGTGCAGGGATAGAAAATGTATGATACCAAAGCTGTCACCTACACTTCCCAGGGGATGCAATTTGCGTCAACATGACATGTCTTAAAAAAGGATTATTTAATGGGGACTTTTGCAGTTCATCTATTGTTAAGAAGTAACTGTTATGCTAAAACAAAAAAACAGTTTACGAATGCAACATTCACCCATCAAGCACAGCTTTAACTAAGGTATTCCTCATTAATGCAAGATCTTTCTTAGAGCGGTATCTATTATTGTGACCTTTTATTGCACATATAAATAGAACTACTTGATGACGCACAACATTTGTGGTATTTGTGAAGTTTTATGTTTCTGCCTTCAATGGGTTCACTTTTTTTTGCAGACTGACTAACCTTCACTGATTGAAAACTGTTATTCATGCTTAAGCCCTTGTTGTGTCATTTGTGGTGAAATCTATGCTCTGCATTGCAAATACAGCATGGTTAATGAAGATGGTTCAGAGTCCCTATGTAAGTAAAAGACTGGTGTTTAACTGAACACACTGAATTGAATGCCCGCAAATTCTTCACAAGCTCCAATTGTAGTGATTTAAGTTTGTTGGCCAGGCATTCAGAAATGAGTTTTAAACTGACTGATTGTTTGACCAAGGTTAAAAGCTTGTCTACGTGTTCAGCTCTTCAGAAGTTTGCCAGTTAAAAGTAGGAAATACCTAGAAACATATGGTCTTCACTTGAAAGAATCCAATGGTATTAGCTGACGAGAGTACATCAAATATAAAACAACCTAAATTTGCATTGCTTAAACTTTGTATTGCTCTACCAAATACATCTTGAACCAAACAAAAATGCCAGAGAATAGATAACTAACACACAATATAAATCTCTTCCCACTAAGTGAGCCATTCTTAGAAAATGTGTTGACAGATATGATTGGAGCTATTAAATTGAGCTATAAAATACAGTGCATCTCCCATGCTGTGAAAAGTCCCAACTGATCCATTACACTATATGTAACAGCACGATGACATGATGCCTACTATACGTAATACTGCTTTTAATAGCTGTACAGTAATTGGCTAAATGAGGGATTTATGTTGACAGGGGATATGACGACATAATCATGAGAAAGCATGAACAAAGAGATTACTAAAGCAGACTCACAAATGCCAGTGTATTAAAAATTATGATCTTATGTATGTAACTATTCAGACCTTAGAAACGGTCAGCATAGGCAAAGGTCGGGAGTAGTGGGGGTATGTTAGAAGATAACTGCATCACAACCATTTATTTGATCTGAAATAACTCATTGGCATGCATTTTATAAACGCATTAACATTCACCAGTATGTGCATTTTGCTCAAAAGGCGTGTTTGCAGAAACTTCCAGAACATCTCTCATCACTTAAATTAAATTAATTAAACTTAGTAAGTGATACTGTATATCAAATATTTTATTATGTTTAACAATTTAATAATTTTCTATTTGTATTTCAAGTACATGCCCGTTGTTGTAGAAAAAATTACAATTTCTTTTTATTTTTGTAAAATTACATAAGGGAAAGTACATAAATTAAAAATAAAAATAAATAAAGTATTAGGTCAATTGCAATAAAGGAATTAAACCCTAATCTATTGACTTTTAATTCTTGGGAATACAGATTTTACTGATTTACAGATACCTTAAAACATTGATCTGACAAAACCAATCAGTATTTGGTGTGACCACTATTTGTCTCATACAGCACTGCACATTTCTTTAGGATAGAGTTTTTAAGATGGTTTGTCCCACTACTCTGCAATGGCTGTGCAAAATTGCTGTGTATTGAGGTGAACAAGAACAAGCTATTGTACACGTTGTTCCAGAGTGTCCAGAGCACAGTGGTCAATAGGTGACATGTCGAGTGAACATGCAGTCCAAGCAAGAACTGGGATATTTTCAGCTTCCAGGAACTCTGTGCAGGTTGGTTAGACATAGTCTGTGGTTGTGAGGCAGATTCGATGTACGGCCAGAATCTCTGGAAAGGTTTTGGGGGTGGCATTATGGCAGCATGCCAACTGCCTTATCCCTCAAAGCTTATTGCACTCCCTGATCAACTCACCTTCCCCTGTCCTTTGAACAATTACACATCAAACAAGGAACCATTTCTTTATATTTGTGTTTATTGTAGGTTAAGGTAAATGGTAACATTCAAAGCCATAAAGAAGATAAATTATTTGGACGAATTTAACCAATAATCTATGTCACTAAAACCATTTTACAATGACCTCCACATGCGTGCTGCCTGAATTACAATAATTACGATGTTACTGTGACCTCAACATGTGTGCTGCCTGAATTACAAAAATTACAATGTTACTATGACCTCAACATGTGTGCTGCCTGAATTACAATAATTACAATGTTAATATGACCTCAACATGTGTGCTGCCTGAATTACAATAATTATTATGTTACTATGACCTCCACATGAATGCTGCCTGAATTACAATAATTACGATGTTACTATGACCTCCACATGCGTGCTCTCGAATTACAATAATTACTAAGTTACAATGACCTCAACATGCATGCTGCCTGAATTACAATAATTACTATGACACTCTGACCTCCACATGCATTCTGCCTCAATTACAATAATTACGGTGATACTATGACCTTTACATGCATGCTGCCTGAATTACAATAATTACTGTGATACTATGACCTCCACATGTTACAATTACTTCCACATGAGTACTGCCTGAATTACAATAATTACTATGTTACAATTACTTCCACATGAGTGCTGCCTGATTTACAATAACTAAGTTACGATGACCTTGCTTTATTGCTTATTTGGCCCCAATTACAAAATATTACACAGATATGCCAAAGTCTGATGCTTTGAAAAAAATTTTTCTTCAATTGTGTTAGGATTAGGAGTTTTAACTTTATGCTGAGGTAATTTACAATCCTGTTTCTGGTTGCTGTACATCAACACTAGGTTGGAATTAATATTGGAATCCAGCTCTGTGTATGCTCCTAAACCAGCATTAAGAAATACATGATATAGATATTAACTATAACAGCCATCTGAGTAAACATCCAAACACTAACAGATTTGTTTACTACAGTGCTTTGCAAATGTATTCTGACCCATGACCAAATACTTCTTATTTATTATACTTAGCCATTGTTGAATTCGATCTTGTCCAAAAAAAAATTGTTCCATTTGATATTTTATGTAAAAACAATCTATATATTATTATAAGGTGACTTTAGGTAGATTAGAGCCAAGTTGGATCAGTTATCAGGAAATGGAAGATGCATCACACCACCCACTGGAGTATTCATGCACCAGACAACAATATTAAGACCTCTGAATTACACTGGCCTGTAGGGGAGTGTTGCGGACAGTTGCGGACGATATAATTTCACAAAAGGCTATTAACTGATTGCTTAGGTTGAGGCTTCTACAAATAGAAAACATGTTTGGACTGCAATACGTGAACTTGTTTTTTTGTTATCACTTACTCACAAGCTTGTATGCCTGCCATTCCAAAATGCATTTATTTTTGGATAGGTTTGGTTATAAATAAGAGTTTAGGGAAACTGTGCCCAAATAATTACTTAGGATACTTACTGGTAAGTGCTTGTCCAGAACAATGTGAGAACAATGATTGCTTTTTGTCCTTTTAAGAAGCAAACAATAATTAACCTTTAGCTGGAAATAAATCTACATGGCACAATCGGCAGGGTAAATCCGTATTTGTATTTCCACATCATTAAGTGTGAATATTTAGCGAGCACATAGTGCAACTGGTCAGGGGTCTGGAATCTGCTTCATCGTAATGCAAGGCAATCGATGGTCGAGACAGGGCATACAACAGGAGGATTTTTCTAGCTCAGTGCTCACTCACACACCAGCATAAAATATTTGCATGTGTGTTTGTATTTTTTTGTTTGTTAAGCCATCTCAGTGAAAACTCACTACATTAGGCTATGAAGTAAAAATGATATATTAAGAAAATTCAGAATGAATATTTAATCGTCAATTGATATAATGTGGTAATTCTGGCTTATAATATGTGTTAATTATAGAAATATAATCTATCAAAATGTTATTAGTCAGAGTCCCCAACCCCTGAGATCACAGGCCTCAAAACAAATAATCAGACCTGGATATATAGGGCCACAGGTGCATGGGAAAGTAACGACTGGGCTTCAAATGGGTCTCGGTGTGTGTCTTAAAATGTGTCTGTTTGGTTTTAAAATGTTATACCCCAAAGAAAGATCCCACTTATGTTAATAGTGTGTAAAATTCTCTCAGAGGTATGTCATCCTGGAGCAGTTCCTGAATTACCCGGGTGTCACGTCCTGGCTGGGGGCCCCTGGCCCTCTTTTGTGCCTCGGGCTCACAGCCAGGACGTGCCGTGTAGAGGTGCCTCTAGGCACCTCTATGCTGTTGTTCAGGGCTCCCCAGTCAGAGACAGCTCTTGTCAGTTGTCTCTGATTGGGGAGCCTACTTAAGCTAAGTTCTTGTCTCGGTGTGGTTTATTGTTTGTGCAATGCCTCAGTTTGCGGCCGATGTCACTTTTGTTTGTTTTATTAGTTGGTCTGTTGATACGCTCCATGTTTTATATGGAAGTTAATTCACAGTTTGTTTTATGTTTCGTTATACGTTTTGCTGTTAATACAGCCCCTTTTATTTCCCAAATAAATTAATCCAAATAAATTAATAGTTTCACCCACAAAATGCATGCGTTTGGTTCCGACACCCACTACGGCCGAGACAGAATAAACCACACCGGGTGTGGACAAACATTAACCTTAAGTAGGCTCCCCAATCAGAGACAACTGACAACAGCTGTGTCCGACTGGGGAGCCCTGAACAACAGCATAGAGGTGCCTAGAGGCACCTCTACACGGCACGTCCTGGCTGTGAGCCCGAGGCACAAAAGATGGCCACCGGGCTTATGAACTAAAAGGTGAATGTCTTACTGTGTCCAGTCCAAGTTGGGATCTCAAATTACAAGGGTCCTCTAATCAACCAGAACCATTTTTCTTTCTATTCCAAACATAAAACCAATGTCACCTTATAATATGATTTTAAGATTCAGTTCTTTACAGACCCATTGCCAAAAGTTGGGACGATTAGGAATAGGGTATTTCAGAAGTAAAGATGGGGAGGGGTTCACCACTCTGTGGAAGACCACACAGGCAAATAGTGGAACAATTTTAGGATAACATTTCTCAACGTATAATTGCAAGTACAGGTACATATACTTACATTTAGAATGTATTTGCCGGTATATTGCTGCTTGTGGTCGACAACGACATGTGAGCAGTGAATATACAATATCAATGGATTGATATGGACATTTACAGTAACGGCGTGAGTATCAGCATCTAGATGCATGTAGAGAAACAGAATTTGATTGAAGAACAGTGCAGCTATTTTTCCAGGGACAAGGCGCCAGGCGGACAACCCTGTGGAGGAAAAAGAGGTTAAGTGACCTGTGTAAGGTGTAGAATGAACCGGAAGGATGGCAGTGTAAAGGGCTGCGATGTATAACGAACCAGTCTGTAATGTCAAGAAGGGCATTGGAGGTGCTATTTTTTATAGTTTTATTTACTTAAAATATTAAATGTTGACTATGCAGTAGCCTACTGTTTTTTCATGCAACCATTCAACTTCAGTCACTGCATCTGATGTGAATTGTGGAGTTGTGGCTTGAAAATGGCCACTTGCTGTTGGTGAAGCTCCGTAATGGTCTGTGCAGTATGTGCCTACATATTTATAATTGTTTCAGCCGTCACTCTGTCAGCTTTGCTTTAGGCTTTACTTGCTGTCGCTCCGGGTCGTCTAAAGGTTTCTTGTACCCGTCGGTTCAGCAAACACTCCTTCATCTGTCTTCAGTCTTGTTTTCTCTTCCACAATATGGACAATATAGAGCTTTACCTTTCTTGTTGAAAATAAACATAACAATAAGCTACAATGAGCTAATAAGCGACTTATATTAGCCCCCACTGACCAAAACAATTTAAATGTAACTCGCAACCATTTCAAATAATGTATTACAACAAGTGACAATGATTATCACAAGTATGAATGGAATTATCCAGTTCATTAACTATGTTAATTAGCGAGAATTCCATTGAAGTTTGTTGTACCATAATAATTATGCTGTTATTTTTGTACAGTATGGGAATGTTTTTGGAGCGTAATAATGTCTTATAGACTGTCTGAAAAGTCCAAAGATGAGAAAATTGTAGTTATTGTTGTCCACAAAGCGGAGCTGGCTTCAGTTCATGGAAGTTCGTCAGGGGGAAAGCATCTTTCAAACACGCGTGCTGTTTGCAGCAAGCAGCACGCAATTGCCCGGCGCCAGCGGATAGAACTGTATACTCCAGTTGATGGTTTAATGGAAACGGAATTCTGCTATTTGAAGTTCAGTGACTCGGCATTTACTAAAGGAACTTAACATTAAATATTTGACTCGACATGTCACTACTGCGGACTTGTGACCTCTTTCCAACTACCTGATGAAGTGCCACGTGCGAAGCAGTGCCAAAACAGTGAGCGTGGATAACCAAGCAGTGCGCATTTCTTTATAGATTTCAAGTCGCCAATTTGGTATTTGCTTTTGGCATATCAAAGTATTTCAAGTTGTATTTTCTTTAAACAATCTTCATAGCTGGTTAAACTTTCTTTCAAATTGAAATATTGGATTTTTTCTTTTTTCAGTTATAGAAATTTGCCTGGAATTACGACCTCAACTAAATGTTTTCAGGCTTCAATTTTTATTCACCCTTCTCTTTTAAAAGAGCAGGTGACCGACGAGTTTAAGATGAGACGTTTGATTGTTTTTATTCTGTCTTCAACGTTT
Source organism: Novumbra hubbsi (assembly GCA_016801125.1). NCBI lineage: Eukaryota > Metazoa > Chordata > Actinopteri > Esociformes > Umbridae > Novumbra > Novumbra hubbsi. The sequence continues at coordinate 1,764 of JACXGK010008939.1, read as the reverse complement.
CTGTCTGTGGTAAGCGTGTTTTTTATATTTCGGTTTGTGTTGATGCATGGTGATCAAATGCTTTGAAAAATGCTGAGAATAGATATGAACAATTTTCAAGATGAATGACGAATGACGGATAATTGTTTTTGTCCATAGGTCTGCTAATTGGCCAAGCGTGCGATACTGTATTGAACCTACTTAATCTCTGGAGTCAACATAACTTCATCTTGTGATATAAACTGCACCTTTCACTGTTCCAAAGAGATTACACCCTGTACACACACGCACAGTAGGAATTACAATAGCAGTGCTCTTCCAACCGTAAATATTATTTTATCCCTTTTGCAAGATGCATTGGAGTAGGTGGACCGCGAGGTACCCCATGTTCTACACTTCAAAGGCTGACCCATTTAATGCTGTGTTTATGTATTTGGGCCCCAGGTGGGATTGGGGTTCTGGTCAAATAGTGAATGATATGGTAATACTCATAAAAACAAGAGATAAGCAGCTAATCATTGTGGGCTTGATGCTGTTGATTCTAATGTAACATGAGTGATGTAGCCTGCATAAAAATACAGCTATTCTATCAACAGAGCCAATATGTAGGTGGAAAGTTGAACACATAAACAATATATGCAACACTACAACTCTTCTGACCTTGGATGTTGTTGACCTTTTAGTTTTTTAGGACTGCCTGACTGCTGTCCGCACGACCTTGTCCACTTCTACTCTGATGTTGCTTGTGGGCACGCAAACGTCCTATTGGTCAGTAGAGAGGCTTCAGATTTCACATTGCCAGACATTAGACAAGAAGGTCCCCACAGATTGGTTCCCTGTAGAACGCAGAACTCTTCCAAATTTGCTTCGATTTGTGCGATTGTGGCGTCTTGTCATGAGTTGTCATGCTGTTTAACTTGTAACCTGCTCTCATTGGAATAGTATTAAATGTAAATCTATGGCGCCCAATTTCAAATGATATGTTATGTTAGGTTAAATTACAATGCACTACCAAAACGTATAATAAATTACAAATTGTCTTATATCTAACAAATGTTATGAATGCTATTAAAACGTATCGTATCTTTCGAACGCTACTAAAACATATCATATATTACGAATTTACACAAAGCTTCCCGCTCTCGAAACAGTGACATTCAACAAAGCAGACAATCGTCCGACCCACTGCGCCACACAGGGACCATGAGCTTAGGTAAACGAGTAACGATGTTACAAAGGTCACTATAACATGTAATAAAAGACCAGGTTAGGTAACATTAGGTATCACAGCACTGGGATTAAGATTAGGGTTAATGTTAGTTATCACAGCACTGGAGTTAAGGGTAGGGTTCAGGTTTGGGGTTATGAAACAAACAAGGTTAGGTTAAGCTTTGGTTAGGGTTAGGTATCACAGCACTTGGGATAATTTAACATTTGTGTCATCAAAAATAAATCACTCTTAACATGTTGTAACACCACTACCTGGTAACACCACTACTTGGTAAACCGCTACCTTGTAACACCACTACTTGGTAAACAACTACCTGGTAACACCACTACCTGGTAACACCACATCTTGGTAAACCACTACTTGGTTACACCACTATTTGGTAACACCACTACCTGGTAACACCACTACTTGGTAAACCACTACCTAGTAACACCACTACTTGGTAAACCACTACCTGGTAACACCACTACTTGGTAAACCACTACCTGGTAACACCACTACTTGGTTACACCACTACCTGGTAACACCACTACCTGGTAACACCACTACTTGGT
>JACXGK010008938.1:0-21118 GCA_016801125.1 Novumbra hubbsi | reverse complement strand
GTCCTGTCTCTCCCCCCACAATAACCATCTCACAGTCCTGTCTCTCCCCCCACAATAACCATGTCACTGTCCTGTCTCTCCCCTCACAATAACCATGTCACAGTCCTGTCTCTCCCCCCACAATAACCATGTCACTGGTCTGTCTCTCCCCTCATAATAACCATGTTACTGTCCTGTCTCTCCCTCCACAATAACCATGTCACAGTCCTGTCTCTCCCCCCAGAATAACCATGTTTGCTGTCCTGTCTGTCCCTTCACAATAACCATGTCAAAGTCCTGTCTCTCCCCCCAGAATAACCACGTCACATTACTGTCTCTCCCCTCACAATAACCATGTCACAGTCCTGTCTCTCCCCCCACAATAACTATGTCACAGTCCTGTCTCTCCCTTCATAATAACCACGTCACATTCCTGTCTCTCCCCCCAGAATAACCATGTCACAGTTCTGTCTCTCCCTCCACAATAATCATGTCACAGTCCTGTCTCTCCCTCCACAATAACCATGTCACGGTCCTGTCTCTCCCTCCACAATAATCATGTCACAGTCCTGTCTCTTCCCCTACAACTAACAGTCAGTTGAGAATTATATGCACAGCTGGAAAGTAATTTATCAATTTGGCTGACACAACCTGCGAATAAATTAATGCATAACTGAAACATGCAAAAACATGAAGATGCAAGATAACTGTCCCTGTGTAGAGATAAGTGTTTTAATTTTTGATTTCAAGCCTCTGTGACGCAGATTACACCAAAATCATTGGTAGAATGCTAAGTGGGACAACCCAGAAAACATGTTCGCTCTTACCCGATTGGGTCATTGTTTTGTTGTGGCCAGTGAGCAGTCAGCAGTGGTTGCAAATATACAGTGACATATTATACAGTCATATTGTCAACTATACTTAACAGACAAATATATGGCTTTAAACAAATTCAAAGACAATTTAAATGCTGGCATATTTGATTATTTGCTTGTGAGATAAAGAATATTGTGCTCAATATATATTGAGCACTCCAGATAGATCCAGAACCAAAAAATATCAAGTCAGGAACCGAAAATTGTACACCAGTGTATCAGAGAGCTACGGATTAAGTCAAGCCCTGCATATGTGTAAAAGACAACTGTCAGATCTGTTTGGATCTCTAAGTGTGACGGGTTGCAAAGAGGCCCTGTTGAACATAGATCACTGAAGTGCTATCTGCCCTTCAACTGTTCCCTTCTTTTCCCTTTATAGGAGATACATTTGATAAAAACTAAGTTGGTCAATTTTGAAAGATCTGAAAGTGTGAGCGAGTGAGGGAGTGAAATATTATTGGGGATTGGTGGAAAAATACACTTTTCTAACACCAGAACCTAGAATGATGACATGCTGTCGTTCACTGTTGGCAAACCAAGAAATTTCTAAGTTGATTGATTCCATCCAATATACATGGGTTGTATGTCCTTCAAAAAGGTCTGAGGAAGACAACATAAAACATAACCTGATGACTAAATCCAGGCCCTACTTCCTGATGTCAAAACACTACATCCTGTTTTTAAGACGTTACCTCCTGATGTCAAGACACTACATTCTGATGTCCTGACACTACATCCTAATGTCCAGACCCTACTTCCTGATGTCAAGACACTACCTCCTGTTGTGTAAGTATTACTTCCTGATGTCAAGACACTAACTCCTGTTGTCAAGACTCTACCTCCTGATTTCCAGACACTACTTCCTAATGTTTAAGTATTACTTCCTGATGTGAAGACACTGCCTCCTGTTGTCAAGACACTACATCCTGATGTCCAGTCACTACTTCCTGATGTCACGAACCTACCTCCTGATGTCCAGACACAACCTCCTGATGTCCAGACACTACCTCCTGATGTCAAGACATTACCTCCTGATGTCAAGACACTACCTCCTGATGTCCAGACACTACCTCCTGATGTCCAGACACTACCTCCTGATGTCAAGACACTACCTCCTGATGTCAAGACACTACCTCCAGATGTCCAGACACTACCCCCTGATGTCCAGACACAATCTCAAAACTCTTCAGGCATTATTTCCAGATTTCTGTGGGAGAGTGTCCTGTCCATGTTGGCTAACTCATTTATTCCATGGGAAAACGCATCACAAATGGCACTATTCATCACCAGCGCCTACAGCATAATACTGGACATTCACCACTGTCAGAGTTCACATGTCCAACAAACAGGCAGAGTGGATGGATTGGTCAAAACGTTGGATTACAAGGGCATTGTAGGACCAGGGGGAAGAGTGGATTGGGAAAGGAAGAACGTAGAGTGAATAAAGAAGAAGAGAGGAGTGGAAGAAAGAGAGAATGAGCAAGAGAGAGGTAGAGATAATTTGAATGGGAGAGAGAGAGAGAGAAAGGGAGACAGAGGTGGAGAGAGAATGGGAGAGAGAGAATGGGAGAAAGAGAATGGGAGAAAGAGAATGGGAGAGAGAGAATAGGAGAGAGTGAATGGGAGAGAGAGAATGGGAGAGAGAGAATAGGAGAAAGAGAATGAGAGAGAGAGGATGAGAGAGAGAGGGTGAGAGGAGCAGAAAAGAAGGATGAGGGAAAGAGAAAGAGAGGGCATTTGAACTCAGAAGGTCTTAGCTGGTGACAGCAGATCCCTCATTGTGATTGAGTACTGCTGTTAGATAGGATGCATGATGTCCTTCATCCTCCTCTAATATGAACCAGAGCCAACTGGTGGTAAACCTCTTGGCCTGAGGATGAGTTTCAATCAAATAGTATAATCTATGGCACAAAGACACAACGTGTACATAGACATAATAAATCACTGTTTGTTATGCTTACATCAACTATTCTGGAGTTTTTTATACATTATTGACAAAAGCCTTAAAAACGTAGTTATTATGCGCATTGTTTCATATTGAAACAATAATGCAAAAGGACGTGTGTTTTTTATGAGGTCAGTTTCATTTAGAGTCGTGGCTCTCTCTTTGTTTATCTGTTCCTGGGTCCACACTGAGTTAGTTAGGTGGCTTCTGGGTAATCTGAACATCAGCCAACGTCTGTTTGATGAGGTTGACTCTGCTTTCCACCCTCCCGTAGTGTAGTTCAATAGGAAGTAGCTCAGTTGAGAGACATTAGGCCCAACTTCTGGTGATCAGTACGGCTGTTGAGAGATATTAGGCCCAACTTCTGGTGATCAGTACGGCTGTTGAGAGACATTAGGCCCAACTTCTGGTGATCAGTACGGCTGTTGAGAGATATTAGGCCCAACTTCTGGTGATCAGTACGGCTGTTGAGAGATATTAGGCCCAACTTCTGGTGATCAGTACGGCTGTTGAGAGATATTAGGCCCAACTTCTGGTGATCAGTACGGCTGTTGAGAGATATTAGGCCCAACTTCTGGTGATCAGTACGGCTGTGACATCTATCAAATGTTAGTGACCATGGCAATGACAGTGACCGCGTGAAGGGTGTCGTCATACACTACAGCATTCATCCAATCAAACTGTGTGGTTTGTATCGACACACAACAATTTATCTTTAAAGTAGGATCCATACAATCTCACACACACACACGCCATCAGAACATCATCCATCCTACTAACATGGAACAGAGCTGGGGGGAATGACAAGCAGCCAAGGATGCAAGAAAAGGAAATGGTGTGTGTTTATGTTCACAAGTGTGTGTGTGTGTGTGTCTGTAACAGAAAGATGTTAGAGACGTTCGTTTTCTGAGACAATCTCGTTGCCTTCGTTTGAATGACTCCCTCTCTGCTCGCGGTGATTCGGGCCTCGTCGCTGGCATGACAAACACGGTTAATTCTGTCAGGAAGTCATTTGGACATCCATCCTTCTGGCAGGAAATGAAATAAATTAGGAGGTAAGTGGCAGAAGTGGCTGGTTGGCTTGACATTTACAGTGATTAGTGTTTGTTTCTGGGATAAATACATTTTTCTCATCTGTCACCCACTCTCCCCTCGTTCCTTTCTTGATCTCGCAGACACACACACAGACACGCATACACCACAGACACACACACAGACACGCATACACCACAGACACACACACAGACACACATACACCACAGACACACAGACACCTGCTCTCTCGCTTTCCGTCCTCAACATACTACAAAATGGTGAACAGACTGAAGGGGTTTTCAGATTGGCCATTGGGTGTAGAGGTTTCATAAAACCCTATTTTCTATGTTTTGTGTATTAATAAATACAAGGGCTGGTCCCTCACCTTGGAAGACCCTGTAATCTACCACATTGTAGCCATTATCTTGGACATTTCTATCCACATTCAGTTGTATTACATTGTTTGTAATAATAGTTTATGTATCAAAACTTATTGTCCATTTACATCTTTCTCATTGCTCCTCAGTGCTCTATTTTCTCCCAGAAGCCCCACTGTGTTCCATGCGGCGTTGCTCCAGAGTCCACTACATGAGTCATACACTTTATTGAGGATGAGTCGGTTGTTTCATGGAGAACTTTTATGCTGGATGAGTATTGGATGTGAGATTGAGGATACATGTCATATTCTTCATCCTTATGTGATGTCCCTTTTGTCGCTGGAGCGCTGGAGTCACCTCCTCTGTCCAACACGGAAAATGTGTAGATGAGATGGTGTTTGTATCTGTGAGAAGGTGTCTTCATTAATCTCTCTCTTTATCACCATCACACCTCATCAACACAGAGCGGTTCATCACCAGTTTCCCTCCGTCCAGAGGATAATGGTGTGTCCACAGGTCCAGGGGCCCTTCACCAGAGTGGAACCATTTCTCAAGGCTCATTACCACAAGCTTAATGACCACTCCTCCCTCTCTCTCTCTGATACACACTCTCTGTTTAGTACACACACACACACACTCTCTGTCTAGTACACACACACACTCTCTGTTTGGTACACACACACTCTCTGTGGTACCTACACACACTTTCTCTGGTACACACACACACTCTTTTTGGTACACACACTCTCTGTCTGGTACACACATACTCTTTGGTACACACACACTCTCTCTGGTACACACACACTCTCTCTGGTACACACACTCTCTCTCTGGTACACACACACTCTCTCTGGTACACACACTCTCTCTCTGGTACACACACACTCTCTCTGGTACACACACACACTCTCTCTGGCCCCAACCCTCGGACCAGCTGCTTTGGGCTGCTTGTTTAAAACAATGTTTTTCCGACGACTGCCAAAGATACATTTAATGAATGCGGAGGCAGATAGCATATGATACGGCTGTAAATGAATGGGGAGGCAGGTAGCATATGATACGGCTGTAACTGAATGGGGAGGCAAGTAGCATATGATACGGCTGTAAATGAATGTGGAGGCAGGTGGCATATTATACGGCTGTAACTGAATGTGGAGGCAGGTAGCATATGATACGGCTGTAACTGAATGGGGAGGCAGGTAGCATATGATGCTGCTATAACTGCCAATACTGTAAAAGCTGAAAAAAATAGTAATCATTATTGTGACCTTCTTGACATTAGGCCAATGTTTGGAAATACACAGGATTGATGATAAGATCTGTCCAATAAGATCTGTCCAATAAGATCCGTCCAATAAGATCCGTCCAATAAGATCCTTTCAGGCTTAGCAGGAGAAAGTACATGTTTGTTTTATTAGTGTTTTCAGAAAACATTTAAGGTGTTTGAACACTGAAAAACAACAATCAAACCACTTTTTTACTGCACCATTAGTTCATTTGCATGTGTTTGCATTTTGTTCTGAGTTGATACCCAACATCTCCCAGAGGACACCTGGCTCTAGATCCCCTGAAGGGTTTTGACTAGTCCAACCCCCCTGCCACTTAATAGACACACACAAACACACACTAGATAAATATCTATCTATTGCCAAGGGCATCAATGTTCCTGCTTCCCCACCATGTTCATGTGATTTATTGATTCCAGCTGTATTGTTCCACTTTCAGCATACATACTGGCTCCTTAACAAACACTCTGCGTGTAGGACATAGCGCAGCTGTTGACGCTTTGCCGTTTCAAGGTGGCTTGATGTTTTGGGCAAAGTGTCATTCGTCTCCCTGGGACAGATGGCTGAGTGAGGACCACGGTGTGGGAACTAAGCTGTTCAGATGGCTGATTGAGGACCACGGTGTGGGAACTAAGCTGTTCAGATGGCTGAGTGAGGACCACGGTGTGGGAACTAAGCTGTTCAGATGGCTGAGTGAGGACCACGGTGTGGGAACTAAGCTGTTCAGGTGGCTGAGTGAGGACCACGGTGTGGAACTAAGCTGTTCAGATGGCCGGTTGTGCCCGTTTGCCTCCCGTCTGCCAGGGGATCATCTTTGGGATGGTGGGTGTCTGGGGTGGGAGGGTGAGCCTGGCCTGCATGCGTCTTTGCCCTGGAGTTCTGTGGGACTTGGATTTGACCTGGAGGTTGTTGACGACCCCGTCTGTGAGGCGTTGCAACGAGAACCAGGCTCAAACTAGACAGTGCTGCTTTACATATTATATTGTGTGAACTTTGTGTCTACTGTGAATAGGCATGCATTGCACAAACATGTATTCTTAATGATTTGGCTGATAAAAAAAGGTAAATAAAAATAAAACTATTCTCTGCAATTAATGCATGGAGCTCATTCAGTTCAGCCACCAACAAGACACCCTTTCTTTCATCCAACTCATTTAGCAGATGCTTTATCAAAAGACTAACTAACCCTTATTAAGACGCTCTGACCAAGAGAGATTTTCCAACTGACAATTACCAAGAGACAGCAAACAAAAGATTCTTACCGTAAGAGATTTAACAAGAGACTTGTACCAAGAACGACTTACCAAGAGACTCATACCACGATAGACTTACCAAGAGACTCATACCAAGATAGACTTACCTAGAGACTCATACCCGGATAGACTTTCCAAGAGACTCATACCAAGATAGCCTTTCCAAGAGATTCATACCAGGATAGACTTACCAAGAGACTCATACCAAGATAGACTTACCTAGAGACTCATACCAAGATAGCCTTTCCAAGAGATTCATACCAGGATAGACTTTCCAAGAGATTCATACCAAGATAGACTTACCAAGAGACTCATACCAAGATAGACTTACTAAGAGACTCATACCAAGATAGACTTACTAAGAGACTCATACCAAGATAGACTTACTAAGAGACTCATACCAAGATAGACTTTCCAAGAGATTCATTCCAGGAAAGACTTTCCAAGAGACTCATAACAAGATAGACTTACCAAGAGACTCATACCAAGATAGTTTTACTAAGAGACTCATACCAAGAGACTCATACCAAGATAGACCTGACATCCTCCTAACAATGGTTTTACCAAATAAGCTACACTGGACCAAAAATCCCTTTGAATCACTTTTGCTGAAAGCCATTATTTTCATGGATGGTGAAGAAGCCTTTCCATTAGCTAGTGTCATAGTATTGTGACTTAAAAACATTTGTGAAACTCCTACTTAAATCACTGAACCACATTCAGCTCATTACTATTACATACATGCATTCTATCTTCAAACATACCTACAACATTCTGTACAAAAATGATAACATAAAAATATGTTTCACCCTCTAAAAACAGAGCCACATGGAAAGACAGGAAGCTCAAGGGAATTAAACCGACGCTAAAAGGGTGCACTCTATCAATTTTCACTATCTTTGGATTTACTCATAAAAGACAGTTCCATTAGCAGTCTAAAGGCTTGCTGCTTAAAAGCTCCACAGTAAATTAGATGCAATTTGCCCCACTTCCATCCACTTTATCACCAGGGCCCCCATCCACACTCTGCACTGTGACCTTTACCCTCCGTTTAACTGCCCCTCGCTACATGCAGGAACCTACACTGACCAGTACCAACGTGAACAAGTTCTATTTTGGAAAATATTTATTCAATTTATTTCGCATTAATTTCAACCTCATTTGAAAGTAGAATTTCAAGTGAGCCCTGCATGTGAGCACAGTACAATAATCCATTGCAACACAACTCTAAACCATCAAGGGATGCACATCACAGCCACATGCAGAACAGTTTCATTTCTCCATGAGGAGATCCCTAGTCACTGTATTAAGTTTCCGGAGCTCCACAACACCTCAAGATTCAAAACATTTTGTGGTTCTTCCAGCAATATGGTGCTTTGAAATTACATACAGATGAATCCAAAACAACTGAGACCCGGTCAAACATGAAAGTTCACCAATCCAAATGACATACCCTGAGGTTGTTTCAACAGCATACATGGTACAGTAGTTTTGTAGACAGACAGGTAGCAATACAATCAACAGGTCTTTACTGAAGTCAGGCGCCAGCCTTTAGACCCAGGATACTTGTGATTGGTCACTCAATGAATGGTGAAAATAAGACTGTAGTTGTGACGCAGCGAATCAGCAGAAAGGGCTGTTATTTTCAGTGCTCTACATAATCTATTGCTGCAGCTATATGACGATACCTGTGGAAGGTGTGTTCTCTGTGTATGAGGCGCTCTTACATGAGAACCACATTTCTTAATAGCTTTTGGAGCTCAACAAATTGCAATGTGTCTCTGTCGGTCTTCTGCACATCTTCTTGCTAAATGTGTTGCTGTGTAACAGAGAGCTTCTTAATTTAGATATTTTCTCTAATATAGACTCAGTAATTAATATACTCATTTTTCACTAGAAACAAATTGTATTGAGAGCTATTATATAACAAACGTAAATCACAACTATGGTGGTGAAGGAAAATTATCCACTCAGCACAAGTTCATGTTTATTAGCTACTAAAATCTATTCATGCCCTTCAAAAAGGCTGTTGTTCATGTTGGTTGTGCCAACGCCTTGCTCATTCTCATGTAATCTCTTAGCGTTTATTCCTCCTGTCACTGTGAACAAGCAGGAACATCCTGTGATGGTTTACACGTTAGGCAGATGTCACCTCCAAGCTGGGACGCTTTTAACTGTACAGTGATGATGCATATGGACATCTGGTACGACACGAAAACAAACATAAAACACCCACACAGATGCAGGACACTGGTACTTGGACCCTACTGCTACAAAAATGATACTTTAAATGCACAAATACTGAAGAACAACCCTGAAGACAGGTGAGCTGCCCTTGGTGGTCAGTTGGAGACAGGTGGGTTACCCTTGGTTGTCAGTAAGAGACAGGTGAGTTACCCTTGGTGGTCAGTTAGAGACAGGTGAGTTACCCTTGGTGGTCAGTTAGAGACAGGTGGGTTACCCTTGGTTGTCAGTTAGAGACAGGTGAGCTACCCTTGGTTGTCAGTTAGAGACAGGTGGGTTACCCTTGGTGGTCAGTAAGAGACAGGTGGGTTACCCTTGGTGGTCAGTAAGAGACAGGTGAGTTACCCTTGGTTGTCAGTTAGAGACAGGTGGGTTACCCTTGGTGGTCAGTAAGAGACAGGTGAGTTACCCTTGGTGGTCAGTAAGAGACAGGTGGGTTACCCTTGGTGGTCAGTTAGAGACAGGTGGGTTACCCTTGGTGGTCAGTTAGAGACAAGTGAGTTACCCTTGGTGGTCAGTTAGAGACAGGTGAGTTACCCTTGGTTGTCAGTTAGAGACAGGTGAGTTACCCTTGGTTGTCAGTTAGAGACAGGTGAGTTACCCTTGGTGGTCAGTTAGACAGGTGAGTTACCCTTGGTTGTCAGTTAGAGACAGGTGAGTTACCCTTGGTGGTCAGTTAGACAGGTGAGTTACCCTTGGTTGTCAGTTAGAGACAGGTGAGTTACCCTTGGTTGTCAGTTAAAGACAGGTGAGTTACCCCTATTGGTTGGTTAAAGACAGGTGAGTTACCCGTATGGGTCGGTTTAAGACAGGTGAGTTACCCGTATTGGTCGGTTAAAGACAGGTGAGTTACCCCTATTGGTTGGTTTAAGACAGGTGAGTTACCCCTATTAGTCGGTTTAAGACAGGTGAGTTACCCCTATTGGTCGGTTTAAGACAGGTGAGTTACCCGTAAGGGTACAACAGCAACAGCAATAGTAATAGTATTCCATTTTGTTGATAGTAGAACGCCGTGAGTCTTAGATTGTTTAATACAATAGCTATTTATGAAAGTCTGCTTGACTTGTAAAGTACTTCGATATAAGTGACCTTTAAGCAATCCTGCCTCTGGTGCTCATTTTTATTAGCGAAGAGCCTCCTGGTGATTTGACTTATCAACTCCAGAATGACTTTGCTTATCAGACGATGAAATGAATGGGGGCAGGTTGTGGTGGTGGTGGAGGTGGTGGAGGTGGTGTTGGTGGAGGTGGTGGAGGGCGAGGTTAAGGGGGGCTGGAAACCCTCAAGTGCACATTTGATTTCTCCACTTTCTCTGGTGCTACTGGTCTGGGATGATAGGGTGCACAGTGTCTTTGACTGATGGGCTTCCTGATTGAGTCATACAATCAGAGCCGAACATGCATTTAAGGGAGAGGGAGAGAGAGGGAGAAAGAGAGAGAAAGGGAGAGAAAGTGAGGGAAAAAAGGAGAAAAGCAACAGAGGGGATGGAGGATGAAAAAAGGAGGAGAAAGTGAGGGAAAAGAAAGGATTAAGGAGAACAACAAGGGAAGAACATAGAGGACATGATGAAGAGACAACACAGGAAGGGAGAGGAGGTGAAAAGGTATGGAGAAGAGAAAGGAAGGGGATATAGGAGGAGAGGAGGTGAAAAGGTATGGAGAAGAGAAAGGAAGGGGATATAGGAGGAGAGGAGGGGAAGTGGTAAAGAGAAGAGAAAGGAAGGGGATATAGGAGGAGAGAGGAGGTGAAGTGGTAAAGAGAAGAGAAAGGAAGGGGATATAGGAGGAGAGAGGAGGTGAAGTGGTAAAGAGAATAGAAAGGGGATACAGGAAGAAAGAGGAGGAACAAAAGATTGGATCGGTCATTTGCATGGCTGTGAATCTTGTGTGTTAATTTAGGGGGCCATAATTAAAAATCCGTTTGCCTGTTTCTCCCCTCCCCCTTGACGACGAAAGATGTAATCGCCATCTGCAGAAGAGCTGAACAAGGGTTACTGACCTAAAAACCCATCTCTGTGTGTGTGTGTTGTGTGTGTGTATGGTGTGTGTGTGTTGTGTGTTTGTGGGATGCCCTGGGAGTTGATTCAGGGTTATAAAATAGTTTGAGGCTGAAGGGCAAGTCGGTGGTGGGTAAAATTAATCTGGTATTGCCGTTTAAATCATCCCTGATTGGTTAAAACCTTGTTTGGCTTTTAGCAGACAGGACAGTGTTATTTGCTGAGAGCAACGTTATTGGCTGGTTCAGCTGTGCGTAAACTAATGGGTGGGGCTGATTTCATTAGACGTCCACTGCCTTTCAACACGCCACTCACACACACCCACCAACAACAGCACTGAGCCACAGAGGGAAGTGAGCGATTGTTAATTGGACAGTTAATGGCTACAGCTATGATACTAGGATTAACAGCATAATGGATACATCAAGAATAAGAATAACCGAAAAAGGATATAGGTTTGATTTGTTGTTGACGATGTCTGGCATTCACTGAATTTATGTATGTGTGTTAGTGAGTTTGTGTTTGTGTGCATGTAGTTAATATTTCCGTTGTCCACCCAGGTTGAACCAAATCTAAGCAATGTGTTTATGTCAGCAGATGTAGTTATTTAACTAGTCTTGCTTATAGCTAGTTTGGTCAGTTGCAAATTCTGAAAGGGGTTTTCCACCACTGGGCTACTCTCAAAGAGAGAGGTCAAGCTCAGAAGATCACCCTTCTTCTATAGAGATCATATAGCAGGTAAGGTTGACAGTCTTACCAAAGGACTGAATGATAGATCCTACATTGTCGGCTTAGGGATTTGATTTAGCCATTAAGCTAGTCTAAGCCCTATGCATACTGGGCTATAGAGATTATAGCTATGGTATTGCCAATGTCAAGCAAGGATGAATGTTAGGAATTAGGCCACTTTCAGCTTAAACATTAAGTCATTTATCAGACACTCAGATCCAGAGAAACTTACCCCCTGGGGGAATTGAACCCAAAACCCGGTCACTGCAAGGACCCTGATCTACTATTTTTCATTATTTGAATAGTTTTTACTATCAGTTTTCGTTATGGTACTTTGCTTTGTGTGATGATAAAGACACACTTTACCCTAACCCATATCCCCCTAACACTAGTCTGTTGTCTAACAGTTGTCTGACACCTTCAAAGCAAGTCTTCTTAGCTGAAACCTTGTTGAGCAGGACTGGATCTCCCATCTCGCTTAATTTCCTGTTTATGCAATGGGCGATGGTTTGAGACATATTGAACCCAGGTTGCCCACTGCCCAGCTGGGGCTGCTCCCTGCGGGGGCCTTGCCTGGCTCTTTGAAGTCTGAGATGGAGCCACTTTCACGAGGCAGCATATGTACAGGGATTGTATCACCAAAGAAGGAAATTATAGCTCCTTCCTATTCAACCGCTGTTGGAAGGTCAACCTTGTGGTTTAATTTGACCGTAGTCTGTATTTTCATTCTCCGATTGAGGTCATTAATATACATTAATTGAGCTTTGTGGGAGCACATTTACATCCACCTCTTGCTCTAAAACTGAGGAATGTTACTCTAAAAACAACTTCATTTACACAGTCAGTAAGTAATGCGAGAGTGTGTGTTTGGAACGCCCCTAGTGTCGACAGCAACACGTCATGGCTTACTGCTAACCCTCCTTCCTCTCCTCAGACTCAGAGACCTTCTCAAGGTCAGGTTTCGGAGCCTAATGGAATTGATGGCTCTGTATCAATACTGGCCCCAAAGGAAGGCAATCGAGTGTGGACCAGGGCCAAGAACTTGCTTAGATCTTGTGCGGCTGGGGGCACCTAACTTGGGGAGGGCGTGCCCATAGTAAAGAATGAAGTGGAATAAATGGATTGGTGTTTTCTGCCGCCATTCTGCTGCAAAGTCACCAGGAAATTCAGATTAGGTTTGGAGCAGTAAGCTTTACAGTTCTATAGAGACATGATGGGGGCCAGCTACTTTCTGTTAGACCAGTGACTTGCCTGGCTGTTGTTTTTAGGGAATGGTGGATAGCGGCCGAATTTCAACTGCTTGTAGAGTTCTAGGGATTTTTTTTCTGCTTTTACAAACCGGCCCAGAATATGCTGTGATTGTCAAGATGGTGGGAATTTTTTGCTACACATTTCAGTCACTCCGTTTCAAGTGTTATTAGGACCCTGTGATTAATGCTTTCACCATGAGTACAGGCTCATTGACATTGTCGGCTCACAGGATCTAGAAGCAAACTGTGCCAGGAAAACCTGAAGACCATTCAATTCGCTATTGGTGTGGGAAGGGACGCAAAGCTCTGGAGCTACATCAGACCACGGTCAGAACCTATTGATTTGAGAAGAGACCCAAAGCTCTGGAGCTACATCAGACCATGTTAAGAACCTGTTGATCTGAGAAGAGATGCAAAGCTCTGGAGCTACATCAGATCAGAGCTACAAATGCTCAGAGCATTTTGGTCTGAATCAACAAAAGTGGGATTGTAGAATCTCCCAAGGAGTGGCTGTGCAGCAAAAATCTCTCCAAGAGAAAAGTGTATTATCATCTAAAGAAGGCCTCTTTAGCCTCCGCTAAGGTCAGTGTTCATGCCACACTTCCAAGTCCACTATTACACTTCTATTATTTTATAACATCTAAGACGTCTTTCATATTGCCATCTGCTGCTAGTAAATATTGTTTTGAATATATTCTGTTAGTTTATTTTTTATTTTCTTTCTATTTTTGGCTTTCTAGTTTACCTAATACTTCTGTGTAGATGCCTCGTACCATGTCATAATAACTTCACTGCTCAGAACAACTGTTATTTTGTGCATTTGACAACAAAAAAGACATTTCAAACACTTTTCACAGATCTAAAACTAAAGTGGGTGTTTGGTTGCATTATATTGCTTGACGCAAAACCTGTTATTTAGTTTCTTAACACTGGATAGTTGTACATACTGGTTGTATAACTTCTCTTAGTAATAAAATACATATGTAACAATTGTCATGTTGTTTGCTGACAAATTCATCTAGTATTATTTAATTTTCTAACATATACAAACAACAAAATTAGGGCATGAGAGAGCAACACATTATTTATTGTTTGTGTCGTATTGTATACATCAATATTTCGTACTGTATATATTACTGTGAACTCTCCACTACCATACTCCCCTTACTCTCCCCTTACCGCAAACTCCAATACCATACTCTCCCCTACCATACTCCCCTTACTCCTCCCTTACCGCAAACTCCACTACCATACTCTCCCCTACCATACTCCCCTTACTCCTCCCTTACCGCAAACTCCACTACCATACTCTCCCCTACCATACTCCCCTTACTCCCCCCTTACCGCAAACTCCACTACACCTGGACACACTACTCTCCACTACCGTACTCTCTACTACCGTACTCTCCCCTAACGTACTCTCCACTACCATACTCTCCACTACAGTACTCTCTACAACCGTACTCTCCCTTATCGTACTCTCCCCTATCATAATCTCCCCTACTGTACTCTCCCCTACCATACTTTCCACTACCGCACTCTCAACTATCACACTCTCCACTACAGTACTCTCTACTACCGTACTCTCCCCTACTGTACTCTCCTCAAGCACGAAACATCAATAAAGTGAATAGACAAGCAGGCACACAAACATAAACATAGAGATACATAAACACACATAGACATACACATAATGACACACATACACAGACACATACACAGAGGGGCACAAACAAATACACACAAAAACAAAGACACATACACATACAGAGACACATAAACACACAAATAAATTCATACAGACACAAACAAAAAAGAAAGGGGGTGAGGATCCAGGCTTATTCGGGCTCAGGCACACTCTGGTATTGGAATTTGTTTCACAGGCCTGCTAACAGTCATAAAGAAAGGAAGGGGAAAAAAAGAGATATGGAGACAGAACGACAGAGAGACAGAGGTAGAGACAAAGAGAGAGAGAGAGAGACAGAGACACAGAGAGAGAGACAGAGAGAATATTTAAGCACCAACTAAAAGCCCTCTTTCAATGTATAATCCGAGAACAAAATCCGGAGAATGAGAAAGGTGTGTGTAATCATAAAAAAGAGCGACTGTGTGTCTGTGTAATCAGAGAAAGAAAGAGAATATGTGTGTGTAATTGAAGAAAGTAGTGTGTGTGTAATTGGAGAAAGTGTGTGTGTGTGCGTGTGAATTTGAGAAGGAGAGAGTGTGTTTGTAATTGGAGAAGGAGAGAGTGTGTAAGTGTATTTGGAGAAGAAGAGAGTGTGTGTGTGTGTGTAATTGGAGAAGGAGAGAATGTTTGTGTGTAATTGGAGAAGAAGAAGAGAGTGTGTGTGTAATTGGAGAAGAAGAGAGAGTGTGTGTATGTAATTGGTGAAGAAGAGAGTGTGTGTGTGTGTGTGTAATTGGAGAAGAAGAGAGTGTGTGTGTGTGTAATTGGAGAAGAAGAGAGTGTGTGTGTGTGTGTAATTGGGGAAGAAGAGCGTTCAAAGGTCTTCTTACCCTTGTTGTCTTGTCAGGGTTCTTGTCTACCCGACTCGTCCAAACAGACTGTGGCCGGAGGGATTCCGGACCCTCACCTGGTTGGTAGAACATCCCCTCCTCTCCCCTCTGGCGTCCTGAAAGTCCACATGAATCTTTCATTGTATTTACTTGGCAGGCTGGTGTGGAAAACGCCTTGACAAAGTCCTTCTAGCAGAGCCGTCAGGTGGTGAATGGCAGAATGCAGCTGCTGGATGGGTTGTCTGTAGGGCAACAGAGGAGGAAAGTACATTGTTCTATACAGAACAATAGAACCGTGGGGCAACATCTTATGTCATGAAGAAAGTACTTTTCCAGGTGTCGAAGGCTTCTTCTTCACGCTGCTTGAAAACATGAGGTTGACAACATAAACAAGGGATTTGGGATTTTTTCATGTTGTTGTTGTTGTTGTTTTAGCTTGTTTGAGAAAGGACATTTCTTTTGCAGTACTTTGCCTGTTACCCTAAAAAAAGCACATATTTTTTCAGAGGGCACTGTATTCCCATAGCAAACTACTTAGTGTATTCTACAAGAACGCTACGTAGTTTACTATGGAGTTAAAGAGGAGCCATTAAGAAGGTCCATGTCAGCCACCTGGTTTGACTGACTCACACACCTACTTCATTTCCTGTCCATTGAGCATAGAACTAGGAAAGACCTACTCCCAAACTAGGCCATGGAATTGGCCTCACAAAAATCACCAACCCCAGGAATGGGAGGTTTGATCTAGCATCGGCCCAAAATGTATTTTGACTGTCTGATCTATAAATTATACATTGCCCACATTGAATATTTCATTAAATGCTGTCGGGAGGAAAGCGTCATTCATTTTGTGGGTTGACATCAACCTGTGGATAACTTATTCTCTGTCATCTTCAATTAGACTTTCATGCATCATCTTTATGCTGCATCAAACTCTGGAGTGAAGGACGCGGCGGCCAATGAACACGTCCCATTCTATGGACAGAGACATTCCTTACTTTAACAGAGACATTCCTTACTTTAACAGAGACATTCCTTACTTTAACGAGGACATTCCTAACAGAGACATTCCTTACTTTAACAGAGACCTTCTTTACTTTAACAGAGACCTTCCTTACTTTAACAGAGACCTTCTTTACTTTAACAGAGGCATTCCTTACTTTAACAGAGACATTCCTTACTTTAACAGAGACCTTCTTTACTTTAACAGAGACATTCCTTACTTTAACAGAGATATTCCTTACTTTAACGAGGACATTCCTTGCTTTAACAGAGACATTTCTTACTTTAACAGAGACATTCCTTACTTTAACAGAGACATTCCTTACTTTAACAGAGACCTTCTTTACTTTAACGAGGACATTCCTTACTTTAACAGGGACATTACTTACTTTAACAGAGACATTCCTTACTTTAACAGAGACATTCCTTACTTTAACAGAGACATTCCTTACTTTAACAGAGACCTTCTTTACTTTAACAGAGACCTTCCTTACTTTAACAGAGACCTTCTTTACTTTAACAGAGACATTCCTTACTTTAACAGAGACATTCCTTACTTTAACAGAGACCTTCTTTACTTTAACAGAGACCTTCTTTATTTTAACGAGGACATTCCTTACTTTAACAGAGACATTCCCTACTTTAACAGAGACATTCCTTAATTTAACAGAGACCTTCTTTACTTTAACAGAGACCTTTCTCACTTTAACAGAGACCTTTCTCACTTTAACGAGGACATTCCTTGCTTTAACAGAGACATTTCTTACTTTAACAAAGACATTCCTTATTTCAACAGAGACATTCCTTATTTCAACAGAGACATTCCTTATTTCAACAGAGACATTCCTTATTTCAACAGAGACATTCCTTATTTCAACAGAGACATTCCTTATTTCAACAGAGACATTCCTTATTTCAACAGAGACATTCCTTATTTCAACAGATCTTCTGAAATTGCTAAGTCCTGAGGAGACATTCACTCACAGAATGATAGAGTTCTAACATGCCTACATTCCATCCCTGGGGTTTTTCTGATTCTGTCACTGACATTTCCCATCTACCCAACCACCAGACGAACTCTGCAGCCCAGATCTGTCTACCTACTGTCTCCCTCTCTTTCTTTCTGTCTGCTTGCTGTCTCCCTGTCAGTCTTCTTGTCTGTCTGTTTCTCAGTCTGTCTGCTTGCTGTCTCCCTGTCTATTTTCCTGTCTGTCTCTCGGTCTGTCTCCCTGTCTATCTTCTTGTCCATCTGTCTCTCTGTATGTCTGCTTGTCTGTCTCTATGTCTGTCTTCCTGTCTGTCTGTCTTCTTGCAACCCTGTCTCTTTAAGCCTTTGGCTACTAGTAGACATCTGTCATCAGTAACAGAGGAGAAGTGGTCAATGGACAGGAGACATGTCTCTAGGACGAATAATAGCAGACCTTAGTGTTGCCTGCAGTGGTGAAACAGCATCATTTTAGAGCTCAGATTTGCCCCAAGGATCCATTACCTGGACAGCAAAGTGCTCTGGGGTTCACTTCCACCCCCTCCACAGCCACAGGAGAACAGAGGGAGGGAGAGAAATACAATTGTCTTTGAAAATGTGTAGGGTGGGCGGTGTAACAGGATTGGGGTGATCAATCTCACAGTTCTCGATCCGGAGAGTCGGAAGAAAATGTCTGTTATCAGCAGGGCCAGAGCCACAGGAACTCAGTTCCGGCAAACTCTCCCTCCATGCCTTTGGCAGTGGCTGTTTGGTTGTAATGTCATTTTAATTCTCGGTACATTGTCTTTGGAATGTAACTGCTCATCGTTGCCAAGATGGTTCCCCGTGCGATACATCACCTCCGGCGGGCTGATTACTGAATGTATGTAGGTACTCAGCGTGGGTGGAGACGTTACCGGTCGGACTGCGTCCCCCCCCGAGGGTTTGTGCCGCGGCCAAAACTGCGCCTTTCGCACTAAATGAAAAACTCGAACTCTACGAGCCAATGATGACTTAATGAGAGGATTGCAGAGGGGCGGGACGGCGTGCCAAATCACTCCGCAACAGTGTGAGGCCTGTGCCATCTGCTGCTGCTCGCTAATTAGTTCTGAAAGGCACTGCTCTCTGCATGCCCACCTTTACCTGGACACACGGCCTTCCCCTAGACACACTGCCTTCCCCTAGACACACTGCCTTCCCCTAGACACACTGCCTTCACCTGGACACACAGCCTTCACCTGGACACATTACCTTCCCCATGACACACAGCCTTCCCCTGGACACACGGCCTTCACCTGGACACACAGCCTTCCCCTGGACACATGGCCTTCCCCTAGACACACGGCCTTCACCTGGACACACTGCCTTCCTTTGGACACACTGCCTTCACCTGGACACACGGCCTTCACCTGGACACACGGCCTTCACCTGGACACATGGCCTTCCCCATGACACACAGCCTTCCCCTGGACACACGGCCTTCCCCTGGACACACAGCCTTCTCCTGGACACATGGCCTTCCCCTAGACACACAGCCTTCACCTGGACACACGGCCTTCACCTGGACACATGGCCTTCACCTGGACACACGGCCTACCCCTGGAGACACGGCACCAGGTCCGAACCAAACTCCTCCATTAAACAACTCAGAACTCAGCCGGCCACCAGACAGTAACCACATTTGTTTGACAAACAATTACCTGCAGTGGCAAGACAGAGTGCAGGCCAGGTAACCCTCTCAGCAAGAAAGCAGCAAACAGAACAAACAGCGTTGTGGGGAAAAAGAAAGCACGTAAAAACCAGGAGGAAAAAAACTAACAAATCAATGTCTCTGGGTGTGATTATAAATGGCTGCATCTCGCCTGGTGACAGATGTGTAGCGATCCGAGCCCTTGCAGCGTTTCTCTCTCTGTCTTTCACTTGTTCATTCATTCTCTCTATCTCTCCGTCTCACCCCTGCCTGTCTCTCTCTCTCCCAGATGGCTCTCTCTCCCCTCCTGTCTCTCTCCCCTGCCTGGCTCTCTCTCACCCCTGCCTATCTCTCTCTCTCCCCTGTCTTTCTCTCTCACCCCTCCTGTCTCTCTCTCCTGCCTGTCTCTCTGCCTTTTTCTCCCTTTACTCTCTCTCATTGTCTCTCTCTCACCCTCCCAGCTGCTCTACCTCTACCCCTGTCTCCCCCCATGTCTCCCTGTCTCTCTCCAGCTCAGGTGGGGAATTGGCTGGGTTTTGTTCAGGCGCCAGGTTCGTCACGCCTCACAGCCTGGGTGAGGGTTTGATCAGGTTCCAGACAGGAACCCCAGCTGTGAGGCAGCCGGGAGATTACATCCAGGTTGCCTGCCATCCTTAGTCAGACTTCCCCCTGTACTGTTCCATGTACTGCTGTGGCCTGTACTGTTCCATGTACTGCTGTGGCAGGTACTGTTCCACGTACTGCTGTGGCATGTACTGTTCCACGTACTGCTGTGGCATGTACTGTTCCACGTACTGCTGTGGCATGTACTGTTCCACGTACTGCTGTGGCCTGTACTGTTCCATGTACTGCTGTGGCCTGTACTGTTTCATGTACTGCTGTGGCCTGTACTGTTCCATGTACTGCTGTGGCCTGTACTGTTCCATGTACTGCTGTGGCCTGTACTGTTCCATGTACTGCTGTGGCCTGTACTGTTCCATGTACTGCTTGAAACTGATGTTAGTTTTAGGTAAATACCAAGGCAGGCAGTTTGTGGTTGGGTAATTATCTCCCCCAAGGTTTTGCACCTTTGTGGATTTACATCCTTCCACATCTCCCTCTCTCCTTCCACATCTCCCTCTCTGCTTCCACATCTCCCTCTCTCCTTCCACATCTCCCTCTTTCCTCCACATCACAGGTAAATTATGACCTCAATTTATTAAACTCAGGTACAGGATGACATCTATCAATGTAATACCAAGTCTGTTCATTATTCTCTTTTTTAGCCCAACAAATGTAGACCAAGTAAACTATGTGTTTAGGAGATCATTTAATGAGGAACACAAGCCGTGGAAAACCAGAATGAGAACAATGTCACCCGTTCGTGTTCAACATGCAACACTTTCTTTCAACAAAATGATTCAGATAAAGGAACGGAACAGCCCTATTGATCGACCAGACAAACACAGCAGGAACAAAGTATTCTAAAACCCTTCACAACAATGTTCAAGGTGGACATAACATGAAACTAGCTTTTACCATTCCCCAAAGACGAAACACAACCCAACCTCCGGCCGTTTTATATCAGGGGCTTAACAGATCAACGGAACAATCTGTCTCTCCTTTAACAGGCATTATTAACAGAGATTTGGGATCTGCTCACTCTTCCTGTCAGTTAATGGGTGTGTGGGGGGAAGGGGCTGTAGGGGTGTGTGGGAGGGGGCTGTGGGGGTGTGTGGGAGGGGGGTGTAGGGGAGAGGTGAAGGGGGTGAAGGAGGTGTAGCAAAATGCAAACATGACAATAGCAGGTAGTGTTTGATATGGTGGGTTTTGAAATTTAGATCTCATACGGTTTTATAAGGGTGGGTCTAACATGGGTGGGTTTTATAAGGGTGGGTCTAACACGGGTGGGTTTTATAAGGGTGGGTCTAACACGGGTGGGTTTTATAAGGGTGGGTCTAACACGGGTGGGTTTTATAAGGGTGGGTCTAACACGG